>JAQIWG010006702.1:0-13048 GCA_034695025.1 Chamaedrilus cognettii | reverse complement strand
GTGGTTGATTTTGGCATTGCGGTGATCAACGTTCTCTATATGGACTTATTCTGTGCATAAATTTGCTTGTCACATACAAGCCGAGCGTTGCTTGCATGCAGCAAGCGACGCTCGGTTTCCTATCTCCTACATTTCATTAAAATTGATTACATTAAAAAATTTAACTATAAAGTTTAATAAGAACACAAGACAATGCTGCCGTAGTACACAATGATATAAACTGGCCAAAAAATTCACCATTTAAATAATAATAGGCTATAAGCTCATTATTGTTCTAATGATTAATTTCTTTTCCTCATTTCTAAGTTTCAGTGTCCAAAGACGGCACTGGATACTGTATCCAAAAGCCGGAAGAGAAATGCCATAAAAGAAGATTACTAAATTGATACATCTATGATGTCAATGCATTAATATCTTTGTAAATACATTTTTGTGCAGCAAATTATCGAATGTAGTCTATGAATTGTTAATACAAGATATAAACTGCGTTTCACCCATGCTATCGAGCAAGTTTATGGTGCAACTCTGACACCGCATCTACAAACCACTAAATTATGAAAACATTAATCGTAGAACAAACGTGAGAAGCGCACTTCGGTGTAATATTTGAAGAAAAATTGACAACTGCACATTTGATGTACAATTGTACACAAAAATATGCCCTGGTGCACTGACAGAGAGAGTTAGGCGAGCGAGGGTTGGGTGAGTTTGTGTCGTAGGACGCGTCGATGCGCGCAGAGTGGTCGTCCTCGTAGTCGCCGTCGTAGTTGTCTGAGTTCTGGTCCGCACCGAGCCGCTGGAACTGCGCCACACGGCAAGGAAACATAGAGATGCGTCCTTCAACTACTGGCTTATTTCCCTTATCTCCATTGCTTCAACAGGGAAAGAGCAAACCAGCAGCTAAATATACTTGTAGCAATTAAAATTTTTATATCCATAGATGGCCACACACACACACTAGCGTTTTGTGGCCGCATTCCCCGCTTACGCAGGTCGCAGGGGTAGGCCATTAGAAACATGGACACCGCCCTTTAATTTATCCGATCCGTCGCATCCTCGCGACTTCATTCGTTAGCTTTCATATCCTTCTCCGTCCAGGTTTTTCACGTTCTTTCCGGCCTCCCTATAGGTCTTTTCCCATCTACCTCATAAATCAAAATCTATACATTTTTCCATCCAATTATCCGGTTCCTTACTCAAAACATCCCATAGCCATCTCAGTTGGTCTCTTCTCACCACCTTCCCGACCATAGATGGCTACACATAAAATCAAATCAAAGATATAAAGGAAGGGAGGCGCTGTGGTGTAGTGGTTAAGGCGTCGAGAGTTCGTCGTAAGAGTTCCGAGACCTAGGTTCAAGTCCCGGCGCAGACAACTATGAATGCATGGTTGTCGCCCTTCAGCAAGCCTCAGCTTCAGCATGGACAGGCCCTTCAGCAAGGGGCTTATTGTTCAACACACAAGTGACTTTTTCCCTTTCCAAAAACAAGAATTAGTTTGCAGCCCGGAGCTCCCCAAGCATGTCGCAAGAGGCGATTAAAGAAGAAGGAAGATTACTCCATACCTGGTCCAAAGGCACTGAAAGGATTGTAATGGTCTTTTACAAAGTTACACAGTTACACTCAACTTCAAAAACCTCGTTGCATGATCAGTGTTAGGGTAAATTTACCGCATTCCCCTCCCGCCCAGAGTTGAAGGAGGCCGCCCTTCCGTCAGGGTATGGCTGCAGGCGAGACGAGACCTGGGCTCGAGATAGTGACACGTTGACTGCAACTTCAGGCTGCTGCAGCTGCTGCAGCTGCTGCTGATCCTGCTGATGCTGCTGCTGATCGTGCTGCTGCTGCTGCTGCCGGTGCTGCTGATGGTGCAGCCGCTGTCGCTCCCGCAGCTGTTCATCATAACGCTCTTGTTGCTGCTGCTTCAGCTAATAACAGCGAGTGTTGTCAACTAACGCTAACAGTGAGGCTCAGTCACCTACAGTAGTCTTGATACAACAGTTAGGCTCAATCATCTCGTCTTGAATCTCTTGATACAACAACTAGGCTTAATCATCTTGTCTTGAATCTCTTGATACAACAGCGAGGCTCAGTCATCTAGTCTTGATACAACAGCGAGTGTTGTCTTGATACACTAGCTCAGTCAACAAGTGTTGATACAACAGCGAGGCTCAATCAACAAGTGTTGATACAACAACGAGGCTCAATCAACAAGTGATTGAGCGCAAATATCATCAGCTCATATCATCAACTCACCAGGGCATATCTTAACGTTAAATTCTACACAGAATGGGCAGTTATAAAAAGTGATGAATGTGTGTAAATATAATCCAAACATCTGAAACAATGCAGTTGCAAGTTTAAAGGTACAAACATGTCAATTTTCTAAATATCCGTCACACCTCCCCTACTCGGCAGTTCTGGATGGAAGGGAAAGTCTCAGTCAGCAACCCCCCCCCCGCTCCGCCAACGCTCACGACTTCTCTAGGCCAGCAGTGGTACAGTTAAAGCCGTACAAAAGCGTAAAGTTTTAAACTTAACTCCTTAAAATATGCCTTGCCTCACACGCCTTAAAAATAACAGTGTTCTCCTTGTTCAGGTTGTCACAGTGTTCAGGCTGTTGAACACACACGTTATCTCTAGCTGCTAAACCCCGGGCCAGATAATTACTCATTAGGTTGGCGTCAGGAAGGGCATCAGCCCGTAAACGCCCAAATCAAGCAGTCCTCACCAGGACGTAAAATGACTAACCAAGTGAAACATGGAGATTAGCAGAGTAGACAACAAAAAGGAGGATAGCTTCTACAGCTAGCCACAACCTGCAAGTCGTCTTGCTGCTGATGCCGCCTCTGCTGCTGCTGCTGCTGCATCTGCTGCTGCTGAGTGGGTGCTGCTGCGCTCTTCACTCCCTGGGGCTTTACCTCCCTGGGGACCCCACGTGGGGTGCTCGGGGGTCGGGGGGTCGACGGAACAGGAGAATATTCTTCGGAAGTAATGTCAAGGTCGGACTCAGAGACGTCTATGACGATCATGTTATCGTCGCCATTGGCCGCATGACCGTCGCCATCTGGGGAATGAATTAAACCAAAAGAACAGCGTTACAGTTAATTTTTACATTCAACATCAGAAAAATCAATAATGTTTAAAAACAGGTGGTTTGGAGAGTTTAAGGACCGTGTATAGTAACAAAGATAATTACAGTTTGGTTCTGTCCGGAGAGCCACGCACAGACCGCTCCCCTTCTTTAGTCGCTTTTACGTCTCCCTCGGAATCTCTGGGCATCAAACTAATTATTTGTTCCCGGCTTGCATGGGGTATTTAAAACAGAGGAAAAAATTTAGAAAAAAATGATTTTACGATTGATTTTATATAATATTGACAGAAAATAGAAAATAACATAGCACCATAGCATTCATTTTAAGCATTCTTGTATCTCCTCTTCATTCTGTGGTCTTGGAAGCATGAGAATACCAAGAGTTAAGTTTAGCATAAGCAGAATGCCACAAAATGATGGCTAGATACTAATTGTACGTCCAATTTGAAACGGGCAGGCGTAACGTTACGCGTTGTCAAGTAACTAGGGTGGCATAGGTCTACGGAGTTTTTAAAAGGTTGAGCATATGCACCACGCCTGTTTCAGAAGAAGCAGCCTAGCAGGCATAACTCTACACACGTTTTATCAGGGCTAAACTTAACCCAGGGAATATCTTTTATCATTTAATCAAATCCTTTATCCAGCAAATGACACTATTTAAAGAGAAGTTTTACTATGGTTTTCGTCAGCGGATCGAGAAGCAGGATTTTTGGAGTGTTGTGAGAAATTGCTGCCTCTAGTTGTTTCAGCCTGATGACTCTCGTTGCTTGCCAGCAAAGGGTGTTGTTCACGATGTACGAGCTACAAACGACAAAAGAGGAGAAGCATATCATCAAATCGACATTTTTTACCAATAGCTCCGTTTCACAATATGTTAACCGCCAATTGCCAACTGTACTAAATTAAGTCGATGATTTTCATTTAACTAATTCAAAATAATGAAACCACAAGCCAAGTCCAATTGCTCATGCATGCTGAAAAGTAAATTAAAAGTACAGATCGCAGTCATAGCCTCCGGAACATTTGTGAATCAAACTTTAAATAAAAATTGATCATTACAACTGCGCTGACGTGAAAAGTAAAAAAACAATTCTTAACACTAATAATATAAATATTTAATATAAAATTAGAGTGATAGGCTTCGAAATGGCTAGGGCCCTAGGGGGGATGGACTTTCGATCAAGCTTAAAACATTTGGAAGCCTATTTTTCGGAACCAACTAACAACCAGGTTAGGGTGGTACTCAACTCAACCTTGATTAACAAACAAAAAACCCTACATTATAAATTAACCAATCGCTAACCTCACTCTCAAATCTATAATTAACACAACCTGGCCTATAAATTGACCAATGGGGCACCCCAACCTCAGGCTCATGCCTGATTTTGTAATTAATACAACCTGACTTACAAATTGACCAATATGGGCACACTAACCTCATGCTAAATCCTGATTCGTTAATCTAGACCACCTGACCTATAAATTTACCAATAGGGGCTTGCAAACCTCAGGCTCGCTCCTGATTCGCTTGCTCCCAACCTCCGCCTCCCTCCCCTCATACACCCCCCTTTCCTCATCCTCATCCACTGGAGTGCTCGGTGACCTTTTCTGCGTCTGACCCCTTGTTGACACGACATGACCCGATTCTGCTGCGTTCTGATTGATCAGAAGGGAAGGGATCGTGTTTCGTGAGGTGGGCGAGGCATCGAGGGGCAGCGGGGGACGACGGGGGGTGCCCGGGGCGCGTGGGGTAACCGGGGGCTTAGGTGTCAGCCCGTTGATCTAAAAAAATTTTTTTACAGTTAGTTTTAATATCAACAATTTTTATTTCATTATTTCATAAAGGCCCATATTTTGAAAGATAACATTTGGTAGTAAGTGTCAATTTAATTTGTCTGTAATTCTATTAAAATACCCATATTCATTTACTTCTTGAGGTCATTTTCGTGTCAAAACAATCAAAAAGATGATACCAGTATCGATTCTTCTTAAGTACATGCATAAGAATATACAAAAAAATGGCAGTTGTTTTCTCGACACAACTTTTCTTTCGGTTATTTCTACCTTATAATATTATATTTTTGCATTATATAATTTGCTACAATAGTAACTAATTAATAAGTTTGATTTTATAAAACAGACCTGCAGGCTGTCCATGCCAAAGCTGTCCGGATTGCCCGATGGATAGTTGTCGCTGTTTGTCCTGGACAGAGAGAGAGCTCCGTCCGCCCCCCTGCCCCCCACGCCCCTCCCCCCAGCAACCGCCTGCTGCTCCCGGGCCCTCTGGCGAATAAAGGAGGCGATGATGAGGAGGCAGTAGTGGAGCTGACGACTGCGCGCATAGTCCCAGACCGTCAAGCCACCGCTGTCCACACACGCCAGGTCCGCTGCACAGCAGCGACACTAAGCATTCATTATTAATTACACCAATTACATTTAGAGTGGATTCTGTACACGTACCTTTGTTTGTACCTTTGTTCGTACCGTTGTTCGTACCTTTACCTTTACCTTTGCTCAGGAGACAATTTAACAGCAGCCCTTAACTCTCTTGACTGCCATTCGACAAAACTAGCAATACCGGTATGTTTATTAATTTTTTTTTAAATAATCATTTCGCAAGAAATGATGGTAATTTGAATTCAGTGTCAACAATCAACAGATATTATCTTGCTGGAAATCTGTGACCTCATGTTCATTTGATGACGTCGCATATTAATTTAAATCGACTAAACAAAAAGCTTCTTTGAATGGCAGTCATGGGCTGCTGTTAAATTGTCTTCAAAGACTTCTAACTGCTGGTTGCTCGACCTTGATTTACGTGCGAGTTAATTTTTGTAGTCCGAATTAACCAATGAAAATCTATGAGAGAATTGTATCGAATAATTTTATTGGTTAGATTGGACTACAAAACTTAAATCGAGGCCAAGCAATCAGCAGTAAGTTAACGGTACATGTGGGAACAAACGAACGAGTACGAAATCCACCATAAATGATCACATCATCTTTAACCTATTGGTCACAGTAACACAGTCCATACAGGCCACGTCCGCTGCACAGCAGCGACACCAAGCATTCATATACTAATTACATGAATGATCACATTATCTTCTACCTATTATATCTTGTATATATTGGTGAAACTAACACTGTCCACACACGCCAGGTCCACAGCACAGAAACAGCACCAACCAAAAGTTTTTGCTTTTTTTTGTACCGGTTTAGCTCCTTGAGTGAGGCCATTGCACCAGCTGATGGTCGCTGGTGGTGGTTCCACCGTAAACTGGTGGGCATACTTGTGGAATACTTTTGTAGGAATACTTGTGGCCAACAACTTTAAACCACCTTTGCCAACGGTGTACAAAGTGACTTAGAATCTTTACCGCGGTCGGCATTCGAACCGACAACTGTCGTACTCGTAATCAGAGGCCAGCGACTTAGCCCACTCGATCTCAACGCAACATATCAATCATTAATATTATTGTTACATGATTTAATTTAAGCAAGGCGCTGTGGTGTAGTGGTTAAGGCGTAGGACGCGCGCGAGTCTTAGCAACCTGGGTTCAAGGCCAGACGCCAGAAACTATGAAACCATGCGTAACAGGCCCTTCAGTAAGACTGTTAAACACACCACACAAGTGTCGCTAGCTGCTAACCCTGTGCCAGATAGTAATTTATTTGGTTGGCGTGAGGAAGGGCATCCGGCTGTAAAAACCCAGCTAAAGCAGTCCTGACCAGGGCGCAACATTTAAACCTGTGTGGAAACATGGACATTAACACACTAGAGGATAAAAAGAAAGTTAGCTAGCTATTATCTTTCACCTATTGGTCACACTAACACTGTCCACACAAGCCAGAGGCCTCATTCTCAAAATATCTTACGCAATTTTTGTGTTAAGAAGTTCTCAAGAAAATCTCAAGCAAATATAGCATTTGTTGTTTGAAACTCCGCACCGCAACAACGCCACTCGCAATAAACTAAATGATGACGTCATGGTAGTTGCCGGTTGGATAAAAAAAAAAAAATTCCTTTTTGAGGATTAAGTTTAAGCTTAAGTTTAGGGAAACTCTGAGAAACAGGCCCCTGGCTCTAAAAGGCGTAACACTGTTAACCTGAAACCTATTCATCTACAATCTAACCAGAGTCAGATTGCCAGAATCCATTTACTTAAATTGTAATTTAAATTAGTCAAAAACACAATTGCACATAATAAAATCTTAAACTATACTAAATTAACAAAAAAACCATGTGAAATACGACTTATGCAAAAAAACAGAGATTATCTGACGCATTAAAAAAAAGGGACGTCATAGGACAGCCAAAAAAAGACAGGACATTACACGAAATACAGGACCGCTACAAGCACAGAGCACTACCTCCCTCGGAGAGCAGGTAGTTGACGAGCTCCCCGTGCCCCCCCATGGTCGCGATCATGAGAGGGGAGCGGTTATTGTGGTCCCTCATGTCCAGGCACTGCGTCCCCCCCACCTCCACCACCAACCGAGCGCCCCCCAGCGAGCCTGCGTCAAAGATTGTATCCTGGCATAGCGATTAGCAGTTAGAGACACTTGTGTGTTTAACGGCCTTGCCGAAGGGCCTGCACCACAGTTAACCTTCACTTGATGCATCAGTCCTAATTTTCACTTAGAGGCAGATTGTATGAGAGTTGAACTAGTTTTGCGTACCCATTTCAGCAGCAGTGTCATATAGGAAACTTACATGAGAGGTCAATTAGTTAGGCAAACCGAAATCTGCAACAGTGTCATATACAGTATAGGCAACTTGCATGAAAGTTCAATTAGATAGGCATACCCATTTCTGCAGCAGTGTGGATGACAGTCTTTCCGTCCTTGTCTCTCAAAAAGCAAGACTGTTCTGTCAGCAACGCCTGTCAACATAACCAGATTAAACCCTGTAGCTTATCAGAATTTATATTTCATAACCTTACCTTACATACACTACCAAACTTTTCATTACGAAGTAACGAGTAAAACGTGTCTTCAAAAAACACACATCGCTCTGACATTCAACATACTAACCTTCACCTTCATCTTTTTTATGACCTTGATATTCACTGATTGTCTCAACAGGATACACTGCCTCACACCTTCTGAAAGAACACAATGAGAAGCCCACTGAAAACTGAAACCCAGTCGGCCAAACAAGCCCTGGGTCAAAATGCCTAGCACCGATGGTTGTCTACATTGTCGAGGCTCTTATTGTCACAACTTTCACAAAAACACAAACTCACACTTTCGCTGTCGCATTCAGAAATGCCTTAAAACGCCTAAGCTAATGTGAAAACTGAAAGTATGTGACAAAATTAATTTGTGCACTACCCTGTAGTCAGTTCTGACCTTGAAACAGCGCATGGGTTCGGTCCGCCGCATGGCCCAGTGTAAACACGTCCTCCCCGACTCGTCCCGTTCCCACCCCCGCTCCTCCTCCCCCCCAACCGAGTGGGAGTTGTGGGAAGGGAAGGGCCCGTGGGAGAAGGGGGGTAAAGCGGCTCGAAGAATCTCAAAGTGGTCGATGTGGTCCATGCGACAGGCCCACATGAGTGGAGTCATGCCGTCACGGTCTTGCACATTTGATTCCACCTTGTTCTCGAGCAGCACCTGAATGATACGTGTAGTGACTAAAATAGACTTCTACTTTCACGGGAACTATACCAGCACGGAATCGAACCACTGCCCGTTAAGCCTGACATTATGGATTAATCTGCCATGTTTTAATTAAACTTTGACTTCAATTTAATGATTCGCAAGTCTAGCCTGCTTCCCTTGGCAAATCTAGCTGTCTTGCTGCAATGACTGTTCCGTGCAGACTGCTCGCTGCAAGGAAGTTGCAGCCTAGCAGAGAAAAGGAGAAAAAAGGAAAAGACCAAATTCCTCAGGGAGCTATTCTGCTGCAGAGAATGCAGTGGGTAATGCAGAATGCAGAACTCGTGAGCTCGGAGGGGGTACTCACGGAAGGTTTTGAGGCCAGTCTTAACAGTGCTTAGACTTTTGTTCATTGTTAATTATGCGTTGGAATTTTGACAACTTAACATCTCCTACACCCGTGTGCAGAATTCAGTTCAATATTTGCAGCTGCACATTTTATTTACAACCACACATTTCGTCTATGCAAAATAAATCAAAAAATTTAGACAACCATCAACCTAGAAAGGAACTTCATCCAAACTGAACGGCACACAAAAATTGGATTGTCAGAGACAGCACAATGACTGAATTAGTTTAGATTATGCAGCCAGTGGTTGCAAAAGCGTACGTTAATCAGCTTGATCCTAGACAGAAAATAAAAGCCCACCAATTTGCAGCTTTATTACAATCCCCTCGTTTGATGCCCTGTGCGCCAGTAGCTATATAACTGGCATATACCTGTTCTAGGTTTACAGCAGTACATATTCTTCACATTAAACAATGCCCTGATACGGTCAAACACAGACGTGGCTCTCACTTTGAGGCATTCGACAGACTTGCAGACGCAGGCCCAGTGAATGGGCGCCCTGCCGAGGTCGTCCTGTATGGTCAGGTTCGCCCCGTACTGTATCAGGATGAGCAGCGCGTCGTCGTTACCGCTGTAGCATGCGCGGTGCACCGCCGTCGAACCGTCTGCAACAGCGCAGCATTGGAACATTCTAGAAGAACAGGAACGAGAGAAATTTTCTAGAATCACAGACAACGTGAACTTTCTAGACGTACAGACAGCAGTGGAACCTCCTAGAGGCACAGAAAAACGTGGAACTTTCTAGAAGTATAGGCAAGAGTTAAACTTTCTAGAAGTAGAGATAAGAGAGTAACTTTGTAGAAGTACAGCAAGCTTATTGGAGAAGCACATACAAAAAGCAGCAAGTATAGTCCCTGTTAACGTTTTAAAAATCACTGACTTAAGAGAACGAGTAGAACATAGGACTGGCTGATACACGGAACTAGCAGAAGATAGGCGGTCACAATCACGGCCTAATAATTATGGTGAAATTTCACAGGATTTCACTAATTTAACCTGTGTACGAGACGCTTGAGACCATCAATTTAACTCCTCGACGCTGGCAATAGCATGCAAACTCATTCACATATTAGACAGTGATTGATAGGATCACCAAATCTTCTTTAAGTATATACTGAAACGCTGAACTATGTACAAGACCTGAAAGGCTGAACTTACAGAACTTTCTCGAGCTGATCTATTATGTTGAAATAGTAAAACATTCTACAAGAAACAGAGTTTAAATTAGTAGAATCTTCTACACGAACTGATGTGTTGAGCTAGTAGAACTTTCTGAAAAACTTAGAAGTAGAACTAGTAGAACCTTCTGGAAGAATCAATATTCTGTATTCAAGCTTAACCTCCAGATGAGCAAGGTGCCAATGACAGTGTTCACTTACCCATGGCGGGTGTGTCGATGTTGGATCCCTGCTCCAGCAGTACCTGCATCGTGTCGAACATCGAGTGCTGTACGGCGTACATCAGCGCTGTTCGACCCATCCCGTCACACTCGTCCACTGCTCTTGGAGCTGAGCATAGCCATACGCGCTTTGGTAGCCATAGGCTTTACGTGACGTCACAGTAGGGAAACTAACTGAACTAGTCGCTTTGTTTGTCGTCGCGTTTGTGACGTCACAGTCGTTTGTGACGTCACAGTTGTTTGTGACATCACAGGCAGCAAAGTAACTAAACTAACCGCCTCTTTTGTCCGTTAATACCTTATTCATTTGCTGCATTATAATGAAGAAAAATGATGAAAAAGGCTTCAAGATAGCGCCATCTTGCTGATGCATTTTAACTTAAATATCCGACTAGGGGTCAAATCTTGTACACTTCAAACACCTTTTTTTCACAAACCTTGTATTCCTTAACAATATAAGCAAATGCCTACTAGAGATGACCCAGGGACACAAAGTCGCAACGCCACAAAGCCTCAAAGTATTTGTATTTTTACCAAAATATCTGACTACGGGTTATTGTCCATGTTTTCACACAGGTTTAGACGTTTGCGCACCTGATGACGACTGCTGGAGCTGGGTTTTTATGGCCTGATGCCCTTCCTGACGCCAACCAATTAAGTAATAATTACCTGGCATGGGGTTAGCAGCTAGCGACACTTGTGTGTTTAGCAGCCTTGCGTAAGGGTCTGTAACGCATGGTTTCTTAGTTGCCGGCGTCGGGACTTGAACCCAGGTCTCTAAATTCCCAGTCCGTCGCCTTAAGCACTAGTAGGTCCACTGCACCACAACGCTTCGCGCTGTGGTGCAGTGGTAAAAATACCACAAAGTCGGCGCTCGTTATGAGATTGGCCATAAGATAGCCTAGTAGATATAACACAGCATATTTGAAAAAGGGAGAGCGTCTTCGCATAAGTATAACCAAAGAATTGTGAAAATTAGTTTGTCATCAAACACTACGATATAATTAAGCAACTGCTTACTAAATTGCATGTGCCAGTGGCGCGGAACGGGGGGCGGGGAGAGGGCAGGAAGGGTAATGCCCCCCCGCTCGGCAATCTGGTGGGGGGAAAACAATATTATTTGCCCCCCAGGCTCTGCCCCACGTAGATACTTGCCCCCCCCACGAAAATAAAAATTTCCGTCAGCACCCCTCCCCACTCCCCCCCATCGCAAGAGTCTCTCGCGTGGTCAGACGATAGATTGAACGGGACGGACACCACTGATTTTGATGGCTACTTCATTCTCCAATTTCGTAACTTTACCTCCCCCGCCACCCCCCAACCACAAAAATCTTTCGGCGCCCCTGGCATGTACATAGTCATTTCAACTTCATAATGCTAATGGCTGCTACGCTACTCCTGCGAGCGCGCGTGGACGGCTGTATTTTCTTGAACGCTTGCAGAAGCTTAGTGACGTCACATTTTGTCAATTCTGTGACTGTTGGGCAATCTACAAATGGCCGCATATGCCTACAGCATTATAGTACTGTCTGACTTTGACGTCAGACCACGGTTTGTATGTAAGGGGTGGGCTATATGCAAATTTGCTTGTGGTTTTTCCTGCTAATTTCTATACACCGATCGTGTACCAGAATGCTACATCAACCATGTGTATTGTACTATCTAAAGCTGCAACACCTAGAGCTGGTTTTTCCAACACGGATTAAATGGTGGTACAGGATTTAGCCTATGCAAAATTGTGGGTTAAATCCTGAATTACCGTTAAATCCGTGTTGGAGAAGTTCTGCCCTAAGATTTTAGGCCATACACATAAACTATAGTGATGGATGTGTACTGAGAATAAAGTTAACTGGAAGTAAAGAACTCTACAAAACAACACCCTCCTACATAATTATGCTATATTCAATTTCAAAGATACATCAAAACTTCTGGTCAAATAAGTAGCCTACTATAGTACTGGCACAGCACAACATGATCAAAGTGCCCTGTATAGTGTATAGTGTGTAGTGTATAGTGTATAGCCTATGTATTACACATGAATGCTTAAGTTTTGTGTTCAAGCATCACCAGTTACAATTTACGGTGAAGTGTGGAAACGGAACTTAGTTCAACTTAAGCCTGTTTTTGGATTATATAATTTAGGAAAACTTCAGTTAAATCCTCTCTATCCATCCAGAGGCCTTGTAAAGCTTAAACAGTGCATAGCGTATGACATAATATGATGTGGCGGCTTTTTTTGGGTCACTGTGTAGTTTTCAACAACGCCTGTGTACATGAATTGGAGATACTGGGCAGATTTAATTAGCTGGTCCAGGGTGAGACCAGCAAACAGAATCATGTATAAACTCAACGCACCTCTACAAGGTGTGAGTGATAGTCCAGAGGCGTAAAGAGAAAAATGTAGATGGGGGGCTAATTAGTTGTTGTGTTAGCCCCTTGCAGGAAAGCCCCTTGCGGGGAAAAGATGATGACCCATTTCACCAGCTGATGGTCGCTGGTGGTGGTTCCACCGTATCTGGTAGGCATCGTAGGAACACTTGTGGCTGAC
>JAQIWG010006701.1:0-13050 GCA_034695025.1 Chamaedrilus cognettii | reverse complement strand
GCTGAGATACCTTTTCAGGCGATTCTTAGTAATCCCGTTACGCTTTCTGCCTCAGAACACTTTTATTTCCATTTAATTCAATTTCTGAAACGAATTATTCCAAGCTGGGGACGTCAACATCAATAGCGATAGCAAAAAAGAATCAAAACACCCTTTATCAATACCTATCCGCGAACATTCGGGGAGATATAAGCTTAAATAAGGGACGACTTATATTGGTATTCACCATTGCGAGCTAACCTCGAGTTGGCTCATTCGGCGGATTGAGTGACGTCGCGCCAGGCATAGGAGATTGACAACGGTCACTCTCAACTCGCCGATTGAACAACTGGAAGCTAACTCTCAATGGTGGGTACGGGTTTTAGTGGCGCAAGACTTAAATTTGGGACGTCTGACGTCATTTGGCGTCCATGTAGAACCGCTACTGACCGTGTTGGACTGCAGAGACTGATTAACAGTGATACCGTTGAACTGAAATGTAACATCCCTACATTCTTGGTATCTTGCTCAAAGATATCCCTTGATTGCATTTCTTGACAAAATATCCCCAGATCCCATACAAAATGCGTCATTAAAACTATCTCAATACATGTGGAAACTACGCTAAAAATCATATTATTCTATACAATTACCGAAATATCCCAAACGTTAGTGATATCACGCAGTGACATCGCTGCTGAGTATTGACTGGGGACCGGACGCGAAGACGCTTGGCAGTGCGCCGAACGCCTAGGAAGTTATATGTACTTGTGGACGCGTACCCGACTACCCCAACATCGCTTGAAAGCTGGATATCCTGCATGCACGGGAAAACTTACAAGCAGCGAAATAACGTTACAGGTTCAGTGACGTCATTTCGCCGCTTGTATTTCTTCCTGCATGCGCGAAATCCCGGTTTTATGCCTGCGTTGGATTGCACCCTAACCGACTAGCCCAACGTTGCATGCAAGCGTGATTTCACTCATGCATGAAAAAACTACAATACGCCAGCCGAAAACGTCACAGTGCAATAATATCGCTGCTGCTGCTGCTGCAAGCGCACGCACGCGGTAGCAGTCAATGGAACTGTGACGTCATTTCGCCGCCCGTAGTTTTTCCCGTGCGTGCATGAAAACAAGGCTTTATGCATGCGTTGCACATCCTAAAATCTGAGTCGACAGCTCGGACTCGGACGCAATCGAGGTCTATTGTGTATTTCTCCTTGTAATCAGTACATGTACCTTCACACTAAACGATTGGGCTTGAACGTGCACGATTGACGTGCACGATTGGTTGATGAACGTGCATAGTTACTAGAGCTTGATTTAGTTAAGATTGGCACAGATCAGAAACCTGAGAAATGCTTAAAATTGACTTTATTTAATATTTGTTAATACATTTGTGATGATAATAAACCATCTATTAGGCTATATCTTCGACGTCGGATTCCCGTGTTCCGCGCGTGTTTCCAGAGGGCAATTCATGGCACCGCTCGTGTTCGGAACACGCCAACGATAAACACGCGTAAATCTTCCAATACATCTTCCCAATCGTCTTTTTACGAACCCCCCATTTAAGGCCTAACTATGATTATAGCGTCTGACGAGAAGACGCTCGTGCTTATCGATATTCGGTATAAATACGCGAAAATCGCACATTGCATCTTCCATTACATCCCCCAATTCCGGGAAGATGGATCGGACGTTTATGAAGTACCGTAATGTAACCTTACCTTAAGTTCTCATTGGTTAGTGATTTATCGTTAATCTCTGCTCACTGGCACGAGGCGTGTGTTGCTGTCCAGCAAGACGCAATCACGGCTTCTGATTGGACGTCACGGCTTGTTGATATCCCACAGGGCCGGTTCCAGAGATTGTTTGTGGGGAGAGGGGGATAATTCGAATTTTTTCTGAGCTTGCGAGCGAAGGCGGATGCTGAAAGAAATTTTGACGGTCACGAATGTAATTCTTAAGCTAAGGGGAAAGATACTCATTTTCGGTGGGAGGGGAAGCCCCTTTTACCTTATTTGTACCTCTTTTTCCTTTTCTTATCTAATTTTAACGTAGTCCAAAAAAGACCTTGCATGCTGGTGGGGGGGGGGGGTGTATCCACTGTCACCCCCAAAGTGAAACCACCCCTGATATCCCACGCTCTTTCCATTCATCGGCCGATGTGTGGCTGCCGTGATCAATAATTCAATTTCGATCTCTCTTCGTACGCCATCTGTAGATTTAATCATGTTGTTTCTGATCGCCGCGCTGTAGAACAATCACAAATCAATTTCACTGACGAGGCGGTGTAATAAGTAATTTGTATTTAGACCTGTGGATCCACCTACACCGTGTCACAATAAAACCGGAACAGCTACACTGTAGGTTGATTATGGCTCTATACTTTGTTTATCTTCGTTAATCATCGATGGAAGTGTGTGAAATTTTAATCTCTTTTGCTCGAACCATAAAGGTACAAACCTAGGCTCTGATAGCTTAGGTTTGTGCCTTTATTGCTCGGGCACAACAAATAAAAATGTCACACAATTTCATCTATTACCAATAAATATACTCAAAGTATTTCAATAGAATAGGGCATTTTAAAATGTCTGTCGCTATCCATGCATTGACGCGAGCGTGCAGAGGTGCACAGAGTGTACCACTGTCTCGAAATGTTATCAATGCGTTCTCGAGCGTTACCTGTTCGCTTATCGAATTCGTTTACCGTTGTCACTCTCATCCAGTAATTATTGTGCTCTAGAATATATTGACTTTTTTTAATAAAAATTTATACTTATGTCTTGCATCAACAACACAGTTGTATAGTCAAGGCTTATAGCATGATTCGTGACAAGGATGCTGATAGGATCTAGGATCTTCCCGGAAGATCCTCCCGCAATACGCTTGCAAGATGCTGTTGTTTATCGGTCGTGTTCAGCGACGCGTCTTCCCGCAAGACGCGTGTTCCCGGAAGCAATGGTTATGGTGGTTATATGTCATCATCGTATAACAACATGGCGATTAATGGGAAGGCGACGGGATGCTGACAAGAATACGGCGATGTGACGTAAACGCACGCGTGTTCCCGGAAGCGTCACATTCCCGCAAGACGAATGTTCACGGCCGCCTTGCGGTAAGATGATTTTTGCCGCAAGATGACCGGAAGAAAGTCGGAAGAGAGCCGTAAGATGTAATGTGAACGCGCCTAGAGTGTCCTGTATCATGTTTGCGGGGGGGCGTCCCCGCGGTATGGTTGCCAGACTATGAAACGGACGAAAAACCCATTATTATTATTATTATTATTATTATGAAACCTAGTGTAGATATTCCTATAAAGTGTGGCACAATTTTTCTGTTTCCGGCAAGAGAGGACCCATGTTTTGCTATATCTGCATATTTTTTCCGTTTGTAATCATTAGAAGTAATTGGTTTCATGGCAGACACTTCATTATAGTATATGTTGTTGATAATATATGTAGTAATAATATTATATCAATATATCATATACTTATGTGTTAATTGCGTGGCTAGTGTACAGTGCTCACTATTATCAGGTTGAAACTATACCAACGCCCGCCGCGATCAATTTTATCTATTTAAGATACTCTTTGAACATGCAACTATTTTTGTACAGCAATGTGATACTCCTTGAACATGCAACTATTTTTGTACAGCAATGTGATACTCCTTGAACATGCAACTATTTTTTCAGGTAAACACTGCATTTTTGGATTGCCCCGGATATCAGCGTGTCAGCCGGGTTGCTTTTCCGTGAGTATTTCAAAGTTCTAATATTAATAGGATAAAATTGTGTGGGCCTATGCAAGTAGGCTAGGTGTGCTACAAATTTTTATAACAGTAAATATTGATGTCCAATATTTAGTAGCGTCGGCTAAAATTATAATTATTGACAAATATTTGTAGCCTATGTTGTTTTAAACTCTGACAGTCTCTGCACTATTGAAAAAGTAGCGGAACAAACATATTAACTTACTCGGAATTCATGGGGTTCAAGCGACTGAGGCTGATTTTTGTTTCTAATTCACAAAAATGTATGTCAATGTGTACGTTTTAGCAGATTTTTCTCATGAAACATCACATTGATGGACCACAATACTCTCAGACAAGTTTCTTAGCAGCCATTGTTATAGTTAGTTGCGGCGCGCAAATGGGGCTAGGGGGGAGCGCCCCCCTTTCAATTTCGTTCTTGCCCCCCTTGATTATTGGATTGTTGTGGTTTATGACACGATAGGAGCCAGACGGATGAAAAAATACCCAATGCTAGATCTATTTCCTGGGACCAGTGTGTCGTTTTTGATACTAATCCACTCGCTGCGCTCTGGGTTGACAAATAATAAACATTGTGCAGCAGGGGCGACTGCAGGAATTTGGGACGCCAATGTATTCAAGCCCTCGATAGGAGACGCCTAGAGTCATTTGGCTTACATGTTGTGCAGGCCGGTTGTGCCGCCACTGTTGTGCAGGCCGGCGAGAAATGTGGTCCGTACTGCGAGAGTGGAGAAACTGATCGTAGCCGAGTATGACGTTAACATCAGCGCCCTTGTCAGCTTCACGTCTGTGGAGGAGGACATCAGGAACAGAGTTATTGGCATCCTCGTCAATGATTCCATCAACGGAGACGCTGTCGACGAGGAGTACACAAGAACTCGAACAGATGATGTTCTTGTTGCATTCGTTGGTAATAATCTGTTTATAATTTCAACGTAAAACAAATATTACAGCTGCCTAGTGTCCGGTTGCTTGATGGAGAGTTGTTCGATTGATCGTGGATTATTATCTCAGCAACCAATCGCCTCTCGTGAAATGGATCTGAGATCAATTTTAAGACTGCGCTGGTTGGTTGGATAACGTAGCCTAACGGCCTTTGAATCTTTCAGCTCTTCATTGACCACCATGGGTAGGCCTACAATGTTTTCTGTTAACTTCCAGCAATGCACATCGACAAATAAAACAATGAATATCTTAGTTAAATTCATAATTAGCCTAGACCTAAACGTTCGGCAGAAGGCAAACGATCATAAATGTGATACGTTACATGTGTGCCATACTGCCATATCCCGTTACAAGTTTTAGCGCAAGTGTGTAGTGTATACAAAACCTTCAGTTCTTTCAAACATTGCTTTCAGACACATTTGACAAGAGTCAACTGTGTGCAAGCGTCACGGCTGCTGGAGGCTGCTCCGAGTGTCCCGCCTGTGCGGTGGACAGCTCGCTGCAGCCGTGGTGCTCGCAACGATGTGACGACGAGAACCGTGTCTGCAGGGATGTCAAGGGTGAAACAACCGTCAGCGGACTGCAAGTAACGACCTGCGCGTGAGTTCATTGAACTGCAACAGCTGTCTGTACACGGTCTTGTTTGCTGTATCATCGTGTATATGGTCGCTGTGCGAAATTGATAACATTTATATAATTGAGTCCAATTGCTGTGTTCTTGCCAATTTAGTCGTAGATGTTTGATTTTGTTAGTTTTTAGTAGTTTACGGACCGTGTGCAACACAAAGACTATATACAGTCCGGTTCTGTGCAAGAGAGCCGGCACAGAACCGCTCCCCTTCTTTAGTCGTCTTTATCGACACGCTCGGGGAGCTCTGGACTGGAAGCCAATTCTTTGTTCCCCGTCCTGCAGGCGGCTCATAGATGTATGAAATATCCTCATGTTTAACACATGAGTGTCACAAGACGACTGCATTCATTAGCTGCAAGAGCGGATCAATCGCTGTAATTGACTTAAGGACTGTAATAGCTATAATTAAGTTTACGCACAATATCGACATCATCAAAATACCTCTAAGTAATTATATTTTCTGGTATTGCCATTAGCTTCGGGCTTGACGCACGTACAGAACGATAGTTTATACATGTATTCTGCTTGAACTGTAAACCTTATGCGCATAATATGCAATCTATCCTATCAAAACTGCCTAAGACTGAGATTCGTCAAAGATATTTTGAGAAACAGGCCCCTGATTTGTGTGCCGTGGACAGATGTGCGGACAAGTACCTTCCAGTGGGCAGTGACTGTGTCCACGAGGCTCTCATCATAGGCCTGACTGCAGGGATAGGGGGCGCCATACTGCTGGGGCTCCTCATCGCAGTCATCGTGCTCGGCTACAAGCAGAGCAAGCCCAAGCACACCGAATAGTAAGTCGGCACCACTGCGCCACGTCTCTATCTAAGGCTTTCTTTAACCGCGATATCCTTGTGAAAAAAACGCATTTCTGTAAAAAAGCGTCCATCCATTCATGACCCGTTCTCTTATTTGTTGATATAGGATAGTTTTATACTCCGCGTAGTTCGTCACACTAACGTGTACTGACAAATGCATCCTTCCTGGACCAATACCTATGAAATTAAATTCAATATTTGTGATGGACTTTTGAGAATTTAATAATTGGAAAAACAACTGGGAAAATATTTTTGAAAACATCCTGCTTTAATCGAAACCTGGTCACAGCGATCAGCGCCTTGCGTTGAATGATCTGCTCGGATCCAAGTTTAGGCTACATATGGGCCTATACTGTGCAAATTCTAACTGGCAATATGTTTTGTAAATGTGGAGCAATATTCATCAATATTTTGACCATGTGTTTTGTAAACGACGAAATAATTGATCTTGACTCAGGCTTTCAACTTATGTACGTTTGAACACATGCTGTATATACTAGTAAACTGTGTATTTTATCATACTTGTACAACTGTTGCACGCTTGCACTATCATTCTATTTAAGTTGGGATGCACCTTGTGGAATTGTATTCCGTGTGCTGTTATTTGAAGAAAAAAAATATAAAAGTACTAGTAGTGCAAGTTGATAGTAAGATCTTTGACATAGTAATCTCTACTCGTCGAGATTAGGCCTCTTCATCACATGAAGAGCGTAGATTAACCAGCCGTTAGTGTCGATAGTGATCAAGCGATGATTAATTGTCATCTACCGGTTGCACTCTATTCGGTCCCATCAGAATTTATGACTGAAACTAGGCCATCCTTATATCTCACACTCACAAGAGACAGATAATTATCCTAAAGTTAATTTCTCATGTGAGTGCTAGTTGAGAGAGAGTTTTCTGTTTCATCCTTAATGCACAATAGAGGTGTTAATCAGTCAAGAAATTTCAAACATAAATAGAACACGAATGATCTGGCTCCAAAATTACACTTAAACTAACACCCATGACTGAAATAAAGACTAATTTGGTACAATTATATCCCTTATACAGCATCACTTACAGCTTAAAAAAAAGGTCATCCTGTGGACTCCGTCGTTTTTTTCTGTATCCAGCACGGAGCCCTACCGCTCCCCGCTCGTCTACAGTGACGCCCTGCAGACCAACACGATCGACGAGCGCTATGACTCCTCCCCTAGGCGGCGCTTTGAGACAGGCCTCGCCTCCCTCGAGGCTGTAGAGCTAGACGAGGTCAACAAGCCACCGCGTGACCTGACCTCGACCTTTGTGCCCCTCAGCCAATCAGAGGCGTCGCACGCTGATGCTGAATCAGATGTTTTGGAAGCCGCAGCCTTGGATGTGAAGGATGCAGGGAAGGAAGTAGGTCACGAAGCGGCACTGAAAGCTGCGGCGAGCGGCGGACAAAAGAATGATTACATGGAGCTCGTGGGGGACAAGCCGGTCAGTGTATGCTATGACCTAATATTGGTTGTAATCTCATTGTAGAATTATATAGCAACGTCGGAACGACGGCCACTAATGGAAATTGGCAATTTTAGCATCAACCGATTTTTTAATGAAAGAAATATAAACTCACTGTAGATACGGATCCAAACAGTGGACCATCCGGTACAGACGCGGTCCATACTGCTGCAATTGGTGCTACCGTCTCCTGTATGGCATTTAGATTTTAACCCACACGCGCAAAATCTTAGTTCTTGAATATATTATAACGCGTGTCTCCTTAGCCCTTGATCGATCAGCAGTTTATCAGAGAAAGTAACTTTACAATGGTAACTCATCCAAAGTTAAACTCTAGCATAACGCATTGATCATTTTGTACATTCCGGTGATAGTAAATTAGAAGATTTATTTAATGAGACAGTGTAAATCTTCAATTCGCTATATATTATTGGTCGGCGTATGTAGAGCGGGGGTCGCCACGAACTCAAGCCGGACTATAACGACGACGACGATGACGTCATCAGTCCGCCCCCCCGGCCCGCGCCCGTCTACGCCGCGCCTCTTCCCGACAGGCGGCAGAGCTACTTCGACACCCCTCCCCCCCAGAGACACACGACGGGGGGGGCGGAGGACACGAGCAATTTTGTTCCGAGACTCGACGGCATCGACTTGGACAGAAGCGTATGTCTGCCTTGTTCCTTGAAGGGCTGAGATGATGGATTTTGGAACTGCGACGGACTTACGACTTATGATCATTTGTGGTATTCAATTTTTAAATGTATTCCTATTGCTTAATCAGTGTTATTGGTTAAAGAGATTAAGTAATTCTATTTGCGCTCAAATGTGGCTTATCTACGTCATGCAGTTGCTATCGCTAGTTCCTTGCGGTGCAACGATGTGACACATATGCGCAGCTCCTCATTTCATCGACTAACATCTTTATCCGCTCCGATTATTCTTCAACTCATTTATTGCTTATATTACGAATCACTCGATGTCAATGATCAGTTTTGATATTCTGTCTCGTGTCTGCAGTATCAAATCCGAAGACCCACACTGCACCAGCTGCCAGCTCCACAGTTTCCCGTAAGTCACGCTACTCGTATTAGTCTGGGCTGCTTTGATGCTTAGTTCAAGAAAGGAACGGAATCTTTGTACCACATTTTCATAAGGCGTTTTCACTGCATGCAGAACGTACATGTATATGGGAGCGAGAATTCGGATCGTTTTTTAAGTTTTGTGTTTAAGGCAAGAAATGTTCTGTGTCGGAACAATTGTACGCATTCAATTGGCCCAATAAACTTTAGATATTAGCTGCGCCACTTCTGCTCTCCTGCCCGTCAATAGCTTAATTTATGAAGAATTAAGTTTTTATTGTCTTCTTACTGGCCGCGACTTGAAACTTTAAGAATTTTGACATTTATATCTTGTTCGACCAGAATCACCGTTAAATTCGCAATTCAAAATCAACGCTCGATATTTATTGTATCGTAAAATCTGGCTCAACTGTAGTTGTAATAATTTGCATTGCTGGGTTCCCTCTAATCGGTTTAAGGTTGTTCTGACTTCTGATCTTGGGGAAGATAATATTTCTGTCGCAGCCGGAACAAACGTATGAGCGCAACTACTAGTGATCATCGAGTCAAGAGTTCTTCAGGTCAGACTGTCACACTCTCAGTGGCGCTCTGCTGCGTGATATACAGCGTGTGACCAGAGCGTGGGATCACTGGGCGCTGTACATGTAGATGTTGAGTGCGTGGTTGAATTATTGACATCTGTCAATGGAGACTCGAGCGATAATTATATTAATTTATTGTCCTATAATTAATTATAATGCGAAAATTTGTGCTACAATATTTGAGACGATATTTTGTTCTGCGGTTATGCTATGAAGCGCTTGAATTCATCGAAAACATATGCGTCACTGCTTGCATAGAGAAGAGCCTACCTGGACTAGAAATGACACATGGTGTGTTTTATATTATAAATAGTTTATGTTATGATATTGAAATGACCTATAGTATAGCCTTCATTATTGTCATTCTTTCAATACGTTTAATCTTGTTGTGTTAAACGTTTGTGTTAATCATACTTCTCTACAATCTATCACACTGTTCTCAGCAAACTGGCAAACTATAGCCGCGCATACACTATTCGCAATTATCTATTCCGCATTTGGGACTTCTATATAAATTTTATCAAAGCTATTTCCTTCGATTTGAGACCATGACGTGTGCAAAACTAAAGCGACATTCGCGTGGAGCGCCAGCCGTCATACTAGCCGGTTAGTTTTGTCGAACAGACAGCGTCATTGGTTTGGTGCACCTTGTTAGCAGGCCTGCTCCTGTGCGCCACCTACGTGTACTCTGCACGCTGCCTACTGTCTTAATTCATGTAGCCAGCCTACACGTCAAATCAGTCGACTTGTTCTAGATCTCAGGTTAGCTGTCAGGTTAGCTGTCAGGTTAGCTGTCAGGTTAGCTGTCAGGTTAGCTGTCAGGTTAGCTGTCAGGTTTGCTGTCAGGTTAGCTGTCAGGTTAGCTGTCGCATCAAACTGATATCAGTGCAATAGGTTTATTACTTCCGGGATCACAAATTTGATCATCCCTTCCATCCATGAGGCTACTCCTCCACATTTACTCTAGACATCTCCAGGGGGAAACCTACCCCCTCCCCTTCATTTCAGAACTCTTTTCTATCTTTAATATAATGATGAAATCGCCAAACATAAATGGGGCTTATTTGTGGGAGCCTGGGAGGGTTCGGACCTCGCCCGCTCAATATTCTGATTTCAATAAATTCAGCCTGCTATATACGCTATGTAATAGGCTGATGCTCAAGACAAGCCCAGGCCTGTAGCCTGTAGCTACCTGTAGCCACGCAGCGCGGCTAGCTCGATCAGCGCGCCCGCAGCCACGCAGCGCGGCTAGCTCGATCAGCGCGCCTGCAGCCACGCAGCGCAGAGCACTAAAAATTCCAATTAGGCCTAATTACGTTTCTCCATTAGAACAGTCTCAGCTTGTGTCGCAGCTTTTCGTTATCCCCCCCCCCCCCCCGGGGGGGGGGGGGGGGGGCAAGGGAGGCATGGTGATGTGAGCTGAGCCCCCTTTCACCGTTCAGCTAATTTCGTGTCTTGATAAACCCGTCTAGGCTAATCTTGAGCCAGATAGGCCTATCTGGGGATTGCGCTAAAGCCAGATCCCTAAATCTCGCAGTGACACCACTGGTGTCACGGCAGAGCGCAGTGTAAGCGCCGTGTCAGCGCCACACAGCGCGGTTCGCTCCAGCGGACACAGCGCTGCGACATCGTCGCTGACGGCGGAATAATCCCAAATAATTCCAGCATTGATCGCCTGGCTCCACCAGTGCGCATGGTCGCCCGCGTTAACGGCGAAATTCGTGACAAGCGCGGTCCTGCTCCAACCTGTCCTTCAAGGTGAAACCGCGTCGTGATCTGACCTTGACTTCAGAGCGCAGGGACGGATTATTGCAGAATTGTTGAATTATGCTTTCTTGAGGGACGCTAATAAATAGGTTTTAAACAGTAATTTAAAAATGACCAAAATATCTTCAAATACGTTATAAAATCAGTTAATTTACCAATCTGTTAGTTTTGGATGAGACACTACACGTACTTGCATTTGTGTAGTCTATCGCAATATAATTATCATCGACATTGCACAGACAGCTGCCCAGTCTATACATAGATCTACATCCTAGAAGCCAGGATTCAATTTATCCAATGGGAAGTGACCGCAGCAGAGCTCGTATTTCACAATTCTGACGAGTCTTCAGTTGATGAGCTGTCGCGACAACATTGTCGCGCTTGTCACCAGAATCGCAACAGGCAAAACACACACGGAGAAGCCACGTCGGTTTCAAAATCGCCTCGCATACACAAACCTTGCGTTGACGGGTTCATTGGTTGGTGAGAGGACTCAGCAGACATTTTAATAATGCAGTGTCAGAACTGTTGATGTGCGGCTCATTTGGTGAGAAGTAGGCTTAGGCTACATAGCCTCACATAAACGTTTATGTGAGGCTTCCTGCATGACGTGATCGCTGACATGCGCTTGTGATTACTCTCGTAGGCGCGCAAGTCGATGTGCAGCGCCAGACGTGAAGGTTGAACTGCGACCGCAGCTGTCACAGTTTCATTCATAGCGTCAACAACTCGAGTGACTCAATGACTCAACGCCCCTCACGACTTGACAAGGTCATGGTGTATAACGCAGATCTGCTCAAATGAGGACGCATTCTAGTCGTCTATGTGGCAATGTATCACAAAATTCGCCTTACCTCTCACTGGCAGTGGGTATAGCGCAGAGTTTGAAAATTCCATGAAATTGATTGCGCGCATAGTATGATTTTCATCAACCGTCAAATGCCATCATTAGGCGATAGAAATCTTGTACGGTTACTTTGTACCTCTTGTGGGGAAAAAGTACACTGCAATATATAGACGGTTGGGGATAGCCTAGGAAACATTCGTTGCACGGTTATTTTCACGTCGAGATGTCCAGCAAGAGTGGAGCGATATGTGCACTAGTTCTGTAGCGCCTACCCGGTAGGTCTGTAGTTTATTTGCGTTGTACTAATTTTGCTATAACATAAAATCAGTATGGAATTGAACCCAAAACCTTTTTGCTCCACAATAAACCTTTTCATTCTTGTGGCGTTTTAACAGTTACAGCCAATTGTTCTATTTCGCACATTGTTTCCAGACAGCAAGAACTAGAGCTGCTACGCCGAAATTGTCACACCCATTGTGACACTAACAACGGCTCTGAAACAACGGCCTTAATGGTGGATCTCCCAATTGTCGAAGAAGCAAAGCATCCATTAGCCAATCATTACGCTCGGATTCCGGTGCACCAAGGCTATACTGACCAGTAGACACCGCGCGCTTTCATATTCGCTTCCTATTCTTATCAAATCTGATTGACGTTCCGAGCAATAACTATCGACGTTAGCATTCATTACAGTCAGGTTTATTGTTCTCGCAGCTTTTGTCGAACTTAATTTGCGACCACACCCCCGCCCCCTCCCCGCCCACGCCCCCGCCCCCCCCCCCCCCTCCCCGTTCTCCACTCTCCCATGCAGCTTTCTGTAGTTTAGGGACCGTGTTTAACGCAAAGACTGGATACAGTCCGATTGTGTGCAAGAAAGCCTGCACAGAGCCGCGCCCCTTCTTTAGTCGCCTTTTAAAACTCACCGGAGGAGCTCCGGGCTGCAAGTCGATTCTTTTATTTCCCGGCCTGCAGGGGGTACTCTCCTACGTATTGAATCAGCAATAGCCTGCGGCGACAGTGCGGCTATGATTACGATCTGCGGAGTGGCATGGCTGGCCTAGCGGCATGGCTGGCCTAGCGGCATGGCTGGCCTAGCGGCATGGCTGGCCTAGCGGCATGGCTGGCCTAGCGGCATGGCT
>JAQIWG010006700.1:0-13052 GCA_034695025.1 Chamaedrilus cognettii | reverse complement strand
GGGGAGTTGTCCAAACAATCCTGGATCGTTCAACTACGGTTCCAATAACTCTCTATTGAACAACTCGGCCTAAATGATGAAGATCAAACAAATTGCAGCCAACAAGCAAACAAGTCCTATTTCACAGAAGCATCAGTCCCTCTGGTACTATCCATTGCTACGGTGAATGCTGTAACGTCAGTGGAGCGCAAAATGGCACATGGCTGTACGCCAATCGGCGTACGGAGGTCGGCCACCTGGAAGTGAAGAACGTCGACGTCCGCACCCAGAAATCGAGCAGAGACCTCTCCGGCTGAGCCTAGAACAGCTAGGCAGTGAGAAATACTGTAAACGTGAAATTTGGTGCGTCCGGAAAATTATGGCGAATTTCGCTAATTGGTAAAACTCGCTAAAAATACACGCGCCAAAATAGCGCTGCATAAGCCGTACATAATGGGCAGGCCTCAAAAACACAAAAATGAAGCGCAACAAAGAATTTAGGAGGTAAAATCACAAAATAACGCGCGTGTTATGCGTTACAGTAATGTTACACTGCACAGTCTACGATAGCCTGTAGTTAACTATAGCTGTATATGACTGAAACACCAAATTTTTATTTTTACTATCAAAATGTAGGTCAATATTCACAAAATAACAAAAATTAGATTAAAATATGATTTTTTTAAATGGGTCAAACAAATCAAGGACTAGCAATTTGATCAATTCTGTTTTATTTTGTTTGGCATTAGAAAACTCAAAGCAAACAAATTTTTACTTCAATATACTCAAAGAATCTATTACTCAACAACGCAGCAACGAGATCAAAGAATAGTATAGAACTACTACATGTTGTATGTGGTAAAGAAAATGCAATTAAAGTCAAAGCAACTAATCTGCTCTCACTTCTGGCACATACTTGACAACGCGAGTTAATCAAATATATTTAAATCTTCCACTGCACCTGTCAACGTAAACCGCGCCGGTCGGTGTGCGATAGCTGCCAGCGTCCGAAGGAACCGCTCTCGAAGGAAAGTGTTCTGTGCCTGCTGATGTTGTAAGGGTGTGCCGTGATGCGAGGTCTGGGATTGAGCAGCAGGGTTGGGGTGAGGGTTCTCCGACAAGGATTCCACAGGGTCCTGATTGGCTGACAACGACTGACCAATGGACGATGAGAAGGGATTAGAGATGTGACATTCGTCGTCAGACATGGTGAACTGTCGCAGAAATAATTCAGAAAACGAGTAAAATCTAAAATCAATAGAGCTCTTGTTTTAATTCTTTGATGAAATCTTGTGAAATCACAACTGAAAAAATAACGAACAACTTAACAGAAACTAAAAGTTTACGTAAAAATAAAATGAAGAAATTGTAAAAAGCAACATTATTTTTTACAAGTTGTACAGTGAAAAAGCAAAGCGAAAGGTTTAGATGTGAAAGACGTTACTATATAGTAACCACTTTATTGCTACAAGTTTGCAGCAGTCCTAGAAAAACACGTTTGGAATATTATTTTTTAAAGCATTTCTTTTCACTTCACCTAATCGCAAAATAGACACTTTTTAAACCCGTCAGCAAAATCATATTGAAGTATAATTAAACTTAATTTCTTTATTCTGAGGGATAGGCTGAAGAACAAGCTCACAATCCAGTCTCCATTAATAGCAAAAGTAGGTCAAAATGACGTCACATGTCGCTGTTTATTCTTTACTCGACAGCCTCGATAAGTACCCATCAGATACCGGCGCGCAATGTACTATATACAAACTACATAAGGCTCACCTCCGTAGATGTCACAGTGGTGTGCGCAAGAACCAGCACTGAACGCTTAGATGGAAGGAGCCGAACTTGTCTGACTCCAGTCGTCGGATACAGATGAATGAATGACAGCCGAGATGTCAATCCACTTCAAAGCCTTCAACGGCAAGCCACAGCATATCGCATTAATTATTAAATATATTATATATACATATCGAATACTTTCAACGAAATGCAACAAATGAACATCCATAAAAAAAATACGACTAGACAATATTGTATCACAGACGTTAGAAGATTAGTTGATTCATATTGTATGAACCCGTACAAAGAATTATTTTTATGGTCTGTGTCAGGAAGGGCATCCAACCGCAAAAACCCAGCACCAGCAGTCCTTCATCAGGGCGCAAACGTCTTAACCTGTGTGAAAACATGGACGTTAACAGATTAAACGACAAAAAGGCGGTTAGTATACAATATGAATTTTTTGTCATTTCTTTAATTAAATTTATCGATTGGTGATTCTATCGGCTGACCCTTCACGGCTAGTTGAGGTTTCATTTATTTCTAACTATCATGTATAAAAGATTTGCATCATAAATCTGCACTTTTACATAGGTACTTTTACAGAGATACAATATCTACATAAATATATCATATCATACACAATGTTCCTAATTAAACAGTCTATAAAAACTAGAAGTCAGTAGAAGAGTATGAAGAGAGTACTTTTGAAGCATATAGTTCATATATTGCATATGATGATTAGACGCTGTATATACAAAATGGGCTTATTTTGCTTGATAATATTAAACAACAAATCTTGAAAATTACACAAATTTGGATAATTAATATTGTACGTATTACGTACTGCAGAGCACTTAAAGTGTAAAATGTAAATATTCATTTTGTATAGACTACCTTTCTACATTACATTTTGTTATCTGGGCACACCTGGACCACATATGGTCACACACCTGGACCACTTTGTCATTGGCACTAGGAGCCTGATCGAGATTCCAATGAGTCCAAGATTCAAACTTGCCGTCCACTTTCAGAACCCGCTCTTCTTCCGAGTTATTTGTCGTTTCGGAGAGAATCAGGCCGGTGTAGCCGGGGGGAAGGGAAATCTTTGTGCCTTCAAACCAAAGAAAACAAAATAAATACAATCTTTTATACAACATACATAGAACTGAGCAAAATATTTTGTCACTGTACCGGACCATCGGCATATGAAAACAACTAATAAAATAATAGGTGCTTGAAATATTATCAGCAAAATTCACACAAGAGAGGATAGAAAGTTAAATATACAGTTCACATCTGTTTGCACGCATCAGTAAGCCTACTATTCATTCAAGTAGTTTAGTTTAAAATTCATGAGAGACTGAAATTCATGACATAAAGGCAAAAAAACAGAGATTTTAATATATTTAACCCAATTGCAGAAAATAGGCATAAAAAGAATACCCTCTAAAGGTCGTCCTCTGAATGAAGCCTTGAGTAGATCCCCCGCAGCACCGCTGCTCTGCTCGACCACAGTGGATCGTCTGATGCTCGGCTCAAAATACTCTCCGACCTTAACGGGCCCCGTGAACTCTACTGAACAAGGAAGAAGGTGCAGTCTGGACGCTGCAGGAGCCTCGGCTAAGCTTGCGATGTCCAGTCGGATGGACATTTCAAGATCTAACACCAAAATGACAACAAAACAAAGTTGAAGCGCTATCTAGTGAAATATTTGATATATTTTTCAAGCTCATTAGACTAAGCAGTTGTCTGTGAAACCGTACTAACAGAGAGAACCGTACTGCATAACTAGGCAAAAAGTTAATAAGAGCGCATTACACATTACACGCAATGTAGAGCCTATAGCGGCTGTCCTATACCACAGGCACTAAATGTTACGCGTATGAGACATGCTTGCGTCGAGAAATCACTGAGCGATTATGTAAGAAATTGTATTCTACAACTTTAAAATCTAAAAATCTGTACTTTTATTTGAAGAAAAATACACAAGTATATCAGCTGGCCAAATTAAAAGACGGTTAAAGCTAATGAAAGTATAAATTGTACGCAAAACTAGTCCTACGCTACATTGCAAAGCCTTGATCGTTTGTTATTTCGTTTTAGCGCCGAAATAACATTCTAATGTCTACACCAGTGTTCTCACTCGACGTCGATAATTATTTTCTCCACGAACGTTACAAAATAGTTTACCATAGTTTGCCATGCTCCACCCGTGCTGATGATTCAACAGGGGAAAAAGCAGCACTGCTTATTTCAATTCCCTGACCTGCTTCAAGTAACCATCAAGCTTGCCTTTGAAAGCATTGATACTTTCAGCCTAACTCTAACCCTAACCCTTGTTTACCTTGTTTACTTTGTCGCCGCCCGAGGCCCCCCTCTCCCCGACCCCGCTGACGGCTCAAATGGGGAAAAAGACCCTAAATTGCTCCATGGCAATCGTAATTATTGCTCCAGGCTAGATGTGATAAGCATAGTTACATACTATGTAGGCTATGTAAAAAGCCTTTTTCTTCAAAAACCAAACAAAAAGAGCAATAACATTGAGGTTGCTTGAGGAGAAAGATGCGTTGTTCCTTCAAAATTCAGATTTTTCGGTCAAGAAATGATGAGTTTTAGACATACTCTTGGCTTTTTGAAAAATAGTTGGTGTTTTTGTAAGTATTCGCATATTTGATCAGATTTTTTGGGGGGATCATGTTGAGCACCAACAACTTTAGAAAAAACAGCGAGTGGTAACGCGCTGGCGAGCTGTTCTGTGAGAAACGGAAATTGAAACACAAAATTCAAAAATCAAAATTCGTATAAAAAAATTGGAGAAAATCCTAAACGACTAAGGCCCAGTTGTTCATTAGGGAGTTATTTGGTTTTAAATGATCAAAGAACAAAAATGACGTCACGGTCCAATCAGATCATGCAAATTCGATCCAGGATTGTTTCTACAACACGCCAATATTGGGGAGTTGTCCAAACAATCCTGGATCGTTCAACTACGGTTCCAATAACTCTCTATTGAACAACTCGGCCTAAAAATCGCGTATAGTTGCAGTTAGTTCTGAACTTCTGACATTATTTTGTTGAAAATATTTGTAAAATTAATTATAAAAAAAAATTTATTTTTGACAAAGCGTTTGCTATACCTACATGAAAGCGGTTTGCTGTATGGTCGGTGCGTCTTTGCAATTGACTCGGACACAAGGATGTGCACGGATAGATTCTGGATTCTTGGCTGCTTTAATGGTAAGTGGCATAGCACATATAGGCTAAGGTTTGCGTACGTAATACTAGGGGCGTCGGGGGCGGAGGGAAGGTGTAGTTGGCTCCGGTGTTATTATTGAGCCCCTTTGACTTTTGAAGAAAGAGGCCCTGACTATTCAGAATAGAGTTAAGCTCAACCAGAGTCCCCAGATTAGTATAAAAATGTGACGGTATTGACATTAATAATGTCAATCGGCGCCCGTTGGCCAGTCAATTTAACACAATACATGGTGTTACGGTGTGACGCGATCATTTAAAATGGCCACTTCCTTGCGACGTTATCGCTAAACAGTGGTGCATTTTAAATACAAATGTGTTAGTGGATAAATGGCTAAGCTTTGAACTCACAACTTGCGCAGCAACTTAATTAGCTCTATTTACATTTCTATGGCTTTCATTATTTTCAGCTTTTGAGAACACCGATCGTAGAAACTCGTAAAGAATTGCATTCATTTGAAGAATATTTGGTGACAGTTTGATGGAATGGGAATGGGATTTAGCAGAATATTTTACGGAGCTGTCACAGCATTTGGACCACATCAATCCTCTGGTCATGAGTCGACTCGGAATCGGACACCCCCCGCCCCCCCGCTATCCCTAGTTCGCACCGACAGCACATCAATTTGTAAACAGGTGCCATTTTATCCTCAATCTAAATCCCCACTGCTCAAATCGCAGCGCTAGCGCCGAAGCAGCAGTAACGTGTAACGTTAGGCTCCTATTACCCCCCGCGCACAATGTGTCAGTGTTACAGCAGACAGGCTCGATAGACTGCGCGTCTTCCATTGCTGGTTCATACAAAGGCGCGACCCTTCCTTCTTGTCAAGCCAACAGCTGCCGACTGCAGAGCTAGGCTATAATAGCGTCCTGCTGTGAGGCCAGCGATCAAGTCGATTAGGACAGCGCCATTCTGATTATGCTCTCCCCCAGTACTCTTGTCCACACACCGCTGCTGCAGATGTGAAGAGGGTTAGCTCGGAGACTATTATATTGAGAGCCTGGTTCAGCGTGGGAAAATAAATCGAATCTGGAAGCGTTCCGGGACTGAGGAATATAATGAATGACAAAGTGATCTCAAATATGTTAACGTACTAAAAAGTCTGAAATTCACCCCTTTCTAGATTTTGATGATCGCCAAAATATGAGCAAATTGCAGATCATTAAAAGAAATTTGAGTGCTGAAAATCGGGGAACGGCTATCCATAGCCTAGTTTATTTTTTCTGGGTGACCAAGGTGACCAAACTGGAAGATATAATATGAAAGAGTCCAGTCTTTGGAGACGAATCATGTTAGAAATGTGTTGCATTTTTTTTAGATGAGCTAAATTGACTAGATTTGAGGGGGAGGGGGGAGGGGTTAAGTCCTTAGCTCCAGTCTGGCGTTACCACTAAATGCTAGGCTGTTGCTGGAAAATGTGACGAGTAGGCCTACTGTATTGCGATGCACTGTTTACTTGCGTCATCTCTGCATAACAATGTCTGTTTATTTGTGGTGTGTGTGTATTATAAATCGATCGATTTCGTTACACGAAGACCAACAGTCCAACACTACATGTTAATTAAATGTAATCTATTGGATTGATTACAATAATTATAAAATCATTACGATTATCTAAAGAGATGGGCAATAACTATAATCCGCCATGAATTATTTTTTTACTGCGATTATCCTAATGTCCAAACCCCACGCGAACCTACGACCCAAAACCAAACGCACACCTTTAAAACGTACGCACCGAACACGACACCTTTTTTTCAAGCGCCGCCTAAATCTACTCTTCTTACAGATTCCAATTAATCTCGGGAGTCACGAGCCTAGCGTCATTGTTCGCCCGACGTTTTTCCCTTTCCAACGATAGGTCATACTCCACGATCGACGGCGCCTTTAGACGCGCAACGCCTCCGTCGAGCAGACGCGACGGTTCGCGATGAGACGGGACGGCGGGAGTGTTCTGTTATTGACCAGTTATTCCTGCGCCGCTCGCGCGCTCGGTCCTAGACCGCGCGTTGCTTCGTTCGTTCGTCCGTCAGCCCATTATTAATCCGCGCTACGCGGCGGTCGTTCGTGGCCTAGCTGCTGCTAGCTAGCTAGCGCCCGGCCAGCCAACAGCCTGCGTGCACGCCGCTAGCGGCGGCGTTGTATCGCAAGCCAGAACGAAATTACACCGCGCGCGCTAATAAACGACTAAATGAATCGGATTCAAACGGAGTGTTTCGACTGACTATCTGATCACCTCAGCGGTAAGTGTGGGGGGAAAGGTCAAGAGTACGCGAATATCAATGCAATGTTGCGTTTTTGGATGAGTTTAGAGAAGGAAAGCGAGAGAGGGAGAGTCAGAGAGATAGACAAGCAGCGGCCTCGCGTCTAGTCGTCGGCGCTGTGTCTGTGCGCTAGTAGCAGCAGGAAGCAAAGCTTCGTTGATTTTGTCGCTCTTGTTGATTCGGCGTTGTTTTCTAATCTCTTTATTTGTCGGGATTTTACCCGAAATCCGTCAAAACGGAACGCAGCATCCTGCGGGGGGGTCCACGGGGCGTCGATCGATGCGTTTCACGACTGATTTTGTGCGAGCGATGACGTCGTAAAATGATCGCAAGCGCGGAAGATGTTCGGACTAATTATGTTTATGACAATATGAATGTTCTCTGCGCCGCGAGTGTCATAAGAGCTAGAAGGACTATAGGGTACGGCCATCTTTGCTACGGCTAGCGTTGCGCTGTGGCCGTGGCGTGGGCTGAATGCCTCGTTGTATACGACCAATGCTTAATCTAATTCAACACAAGTGGTGCACTCGACGCGTAAACGGTTTGTCATTTTCGCAGTTATTACTACCGATCGATGTGGGTTAGTTGAACTAGAGCTAGGCTGCTGTATCGACTGACTCGAAGCGAGACTGCTAGAGCTAGACGGTGAATTATACAGGCGGTTTGCTATATCAGACTTAGCGGAATTAAATCTGTTGTCTGCTGTATAAATTTCACAGCGCTGCGGAGTGAATGACTTTATTAAAAGGTAGTAGATTGCGTTTTGTCTACAATAATACTTATAGTAATCTAATATTGTTTGAATTAAGCGTGACGGTGATTAAATACAGTTCAATTGATTTGTTTTGTCAACTTCCATGTTACTCTGCGATTTTCAGGTGCACTCTAAAGTATAAAAAATATTTATCAAAATGCTAAATAGATTATTAGTAGACGTTATGATTACATGTCAATGTTGTTAATCTTCTCCAGCCCTTTTTATTTGAGACAGATGTTCACAAGAAGTGCACTTTCTGAACCATAGATTGTATTGTCCTAATAGAACTGTTCTCGGTACAGTATTTTTGAAACTCGCCCTGTTATGTGTAAAACTATCCCGCTTGCAACCTTGTTTTCTCAGACGATTATCGATTAAGAAAGAAATTAAAATATGTCACCATCTCAGTCTTACGTTACACGTTTGTCTTTTTTTGGTGTACTTTTTAAGTGTCCGAGTTATTACAATATTTTGAATATGTGTCATGTCTACATCATATTAGTTTTTTTATTCTAGTAATGTATGTAACAGTTCAATGCCACTTCACGTCTTAACGTCAAAACAAAGTTACTAGTATACGACCAGTTCTTCAAAACATGCTAATAATAATTTTTCGCTTACCGTTTTGCAATTTTTTGACAATTTGGTTCAAAATATCTTCCTTCTCCTGTACCGATGAACATTTCTGGTTTCCGGTTTTCATATCGGTGCATCTATTTACACAATATTCCAAGAACCGGATCGTGGTCTATTTTAAGTCCCCGTGGCTATTTATAAAATGGAAAGTGAAACTAGGTCAGTGTGTCAAGGCCAACACCATAGCTCGACGGGCTCTGGATGTTATGTGGTTATGTCAGTGGTCTAGTTCAGGGCCGGCCTGCTAGTCATTGACCTACTTGTCCTCAGAGGTACAAGTAACAATGCGGCTTGCAAAATCGAATGTTAATATTGCCAGTCTTTTCGAAAATGTTGTGAAAAATGTTAGGTGACTATAATTAATGATACTTTATTGCAAGATATTGTAAAAAAGATATTAGTCAAAAATATTCATGAAGAATTACTTAAGGAGATTTTGATAGTGTGTTTTACAATTTGAATTGATTTTTGAGCTATGAATAAACTATGGAAGGTCCCTTATTTAAGCTAGTATATTTGTGTTCGATTTTTTCTGAGAGAAATTATGACCAAAAATTTAGACAAATAAAAAAAATAAAAATTGTGAACTCTCATGTAATTCATAGAATATGTATAGAAATTAATTAGCTTTGGAGCTATAATTTCCAAAGTTGTAGGAATAAAAGATGTGAAACTGAATTAATTACTCTGGATGATTAAAACTACCGGTTGAGTCCGCGCCCATTTTTTATTCTGATGCGGCAATAATGACTAGGGTATGGATGTTTGACTGGTTTTTGTTACACAAATTATTTTGACGTCACAAATTAAGAATTTGATTGTGTATCTTTCAAGGGATGGTTTTGTTCAGTTATTACCGCATAGTTATTCTTGAAACTCTACAGTAATTAGCCGTGGTAGCTATGCAAAGTAACTATTTTGTACAGCAGACTAGGCCTAACGTTCCGAAACCGAAATTTTTGCTACGATGTCAATACGCAACTTGAAATTCACACACCCTAAGTTGTCGATTCATTGCTCAATAGTAGTAGCAGCATTCAGTGAACCAGTCCGTCTTACAATTGGCCCGCTTGAGTCGCGCAGTGTTTTGCTGTTCTAGGGTCTAGAGCGCGCGTTTGCATTACTGAGGACAAAGGAGAAAGGAGGAGTTCTATTATGGTGTAGCCTGTACGGATCGGTGTATAGCGTTAGCGGCGTTGTGCACATTAGTCATACGGGTCTCGTATTGATTGATACGATAGTCAGGCCTGCCTCTGCTCGCTTGCCTCGACGCTGCTGTCTTGTGTCGGTGCACTCTTCGCTTCCCCACACATCGTGCGACACTACAGCTCTGATCGTGTACTCGTGTTATTACGCTTGCAATTTTATTTTCCAACGCAGTCGGGTAAATAAAAACATCTAAACAGATGCATACGCGGTTTGACTCAAAGGAAGATGAACGGCGCTAGTGCCTGTTATACGTTTCGCATTTTGCTGATCCGTTAACGTTGTCATTTGCATTTATGATTTTTTTTCCGAGCGCAGTCAAATAAGAAAAATATCAGCACAGGCACAAAAATACAATCCGCTTGAAAAGGGAGATTAAAGACCCGAGTGTCGTCATACATGGTTCACATAACATACCTCAAAATTCAATGCTGCGCGATTAAACGTTCCGTAAAGCCTCGATATACCCAATAAATTGAATTTTGTTGCGTGGTTGCGCGACGTTTTGATTGTTTTTCTATTGAGAGTCAGTGAGCAGAGATTATTATGACTTTCACTAGTGCTGCTAGGTCCCGAAAGGAGAGTTTGAAGATTGTCTAGATCTTGCGACATAGGCCGTTGCAGCTGCTGTTGCTGAACACTTAACGGGCTAGGTGCTATAAATTGGTTGAGTAGTGAATCGGTGCATAGATTATTATCAGACCTGTCAGTGGTTTGAAGCAGCAAACATTAGCAGGCGAATAAAAAACAATCTTGCCCAAAAAGGCACACAATATGGCTTACACGTCGATGAACCGTCTCAACAAAAAGAAAAGGGCGTGAACGGCATTAAAAATAATCGTTGTTTCTGCGTAATATCAACATCGCTCAAATAGAAAGTTAATAAAACGTAACGCCGAACTTGAAGTTTAGTTTTTAATGTATGCTTTTATTTGTGCCATGCGCTTCAAATAGAATAGTATACATACAAGTATTACGCTGTGTATTATGAATAATCTGAACCGGTCATGGCTGTGCTAGTCCTCTTTATAGTGCAGGTTCATTGATTGGGTGGGCGTGGAGGAGATAGGGTTGGTGGAGGTTTTAGGAGTTCAAGGACCGTGTGTAGTAACGAAGACTATAATACGGTCCGGTTTTGTGCGGAGGCCTACGCACGGATCGCAACCCCCTCTTTAGTTGCCCGTTACGACTCGCTCGGGGAGCTACGGGCTGCAAGCCAATTCTTTGTTCTTCGGCTTGCAAGGGGAAGGAGATATGGTTGATTTCGTCGGCTTTTGCGTGCAGTTAATAAGATCTGTTAAAGCCAAAGTAACAGCGTTTTACCTAGTCTATGGTAATTAATGAAGTACTATCATAGAAGTAGATGTGTGCTTGGCAATTTCGCTGTTATTTCTTGCGCACACCTTTTTTTCGTGCAACATATTGCGATCCGTGGCCGCGCTGTTGCACTGCCTATTCTCTTTGTTGTTCGATAATTCGCCTAATGTCTGAGAAGGCTGCCGCTAGGCTGCGGCGTGGCGTCAGTGCAAGTGATTACATTGAAACGGACCTGGTGATATTATAATAAGCTGTTTTAGCGCGTCGATGCCGCCGCCGCAGCGAAGCTGGCCTGGCCAACGTGCCTTGCTGGCTGCAGGCAAGCTGCGGCGCTGGCCTGCGATTTGGTTTAGATCACGCACTCGACAGCTTGGCGTAGCGTCGGTTTAATGCTCGTACTGTTTAACTGTCTGACATCTGTTGAAATGGTGTTCTTTGTGGCCGCGTGCTTGCCTGCAATATTTGTGTGCGCGCCGTAATATATAATGGTGTCAGAGCGTACACCGGCTGTACGGTGGCTGGCGTGTGATTCGCTTGCTGTTTGGCCCGTGGCTGAATCAGACAGGAGAAACACTCGACTACGCAGTCTGGCTGTGTATGATACGAAATGTTATCGTGTGGGTAGATTGGTTGCTTCTTCTCGGATGTCAGTGCTGCTTAGGCTTCAGTTCTGAGGAAGGCATCGGTACATGGCTATATATCCTTTAGTTTGTTGTTGTTCCTTAACTCTAGATAGAGTGCCAACTGCCAATATCATCCGCACCCTGTGAATGCCATATCCACACTATCCAGTTAAACTTTTGATTTTAGTCGTTGTTCAAAGATAATGATGCCGATACTTCTAAAAATAGTGTAAGGTAGCCAATTCAATGGAGGCTACTGCGGTTTTGAAAAAAAATCCATAAAGTTACACCAAATCTTAATTAGTCTGCGGTACTCAGGCTGTGGTACTCAGGCTGTGGTACTCAGGCTGTGGTACTCAGGCCGTGGTACTCAGGCTGTGCCCAAATTATTGCTTGTAAGATACTCGACGATTGAATAATTAATTGTCGCCCGTTTTGTTGTTGAAGGTGCGTTGTGTGACTATTGTCCAGTCAAAAACAATTTTCATAAAATATAACATATATATATATATATGTTTAAGAAAAATTACTATAATAGTTTGTAGAATAATAAATTATAGACTTGATATTATGTAATTATTGACTGAATGCTGATGAATTAGGGTCATATGAGTTGTGACTTAAAACTGAAGGGTGTCTTCTCCGTTCTATCTGTTCGCCTACTGAAGCATAATTGGATATGTTACAGACTCAATCATCTTTGATTCTTTCGTCATGATTCCTATTGTTCTAGTTTTTAGATGTTGGTATTTGTTGCATGGTTGTGAGCCTTTTTGGTAGTTTGTTTCCCATCGCAAGTCGATAAGCTATTTGGCTAATTAGTCACAACTATTTGGTCTATTGCGTCCATTCCAATAAAAATTCCCAAACCGACAACCATATGCGTTATTCAAAGATATGAATAAGGCATGTATATTACTTATCAGTGAATCACTTCAGAGATCTGACATAGAAGCTATGGGAAGCATTGTCACTCGTTGCTCTCTGAAACATATTTAATACAAATGATCCGCATAGATACTAGATAGTATTATGATATTACGTAACCTTTTAAAATTTACTCACCACACCTTTGCCCACTATCTTAGCTTTAAGATTATTTGTTGATTTATTGCCTCACGCAGTCTGTGTATGCCATGCATTATATAATTAATTATATATTAATGTCTATTTCGCTAATTTTGTGAACGCTATAACCTGATGCTGTGATTTTCACTCTAATTTAGCTTGCACTT
>JAQIWG010006699.1:0-13052 GCA_034695025.1 Chamaedrilus cognettii | reverse complement strand
AAAAATTACTATTAAACGTTGACCCAGAGAGGCTCAGGGATGAAAATAGGCCTTGTTTTCTTCAAGGCGACGTTGCTATTGCATAAAAGTTAAATTTCAACAATTCTGGAGGGCGAAGTTGACAGCAAAATTAGCAACCTTGTATCTTCCAATTATTATTAGGCCAATCTCTCCTCCTTCTTAACCAAGTGCTGTACAACCAAGCACCATAGAGAGTACTTCACGTTCTAGAATGTTGAACTAAATTCACTGTTTGAATCTAAGCATTGTAATATCCAATGTGTAACACAGTTCAGACGCGTATATGTGATTCTGGCATATCGCAGCCGAATAATAATATCCAAAGCTTAGCACAGTTTAGGCTTAACACGTAGGCTAATCTATGTCATGCTGAGTATATTTGCACGCAGCAGACTGCTAAAGTAGTACAATTGAGCCATAGTAATATAGGCTAGAGTATTGTCTAAATCTGACACAACGTCTCATGGCAGGCCAACGCTACAGACTATTCTACTATTAGTCTTAATATGGCAGGCCAACGCTACAGACTATTCTACTATTAGTCCTAATATGGCAGGCCAACGCTACAGACTATTCCACTGTTAGGTCTGAGTGAAGGCAGTTATAGTCGCGATCAGACATTATAACGACGAGCGAATGGTCCAACTAAGCGCAGCACTCACCAGCGCGCTCTGCCGGGGGCGCTAACTAACACTGCAGACAGCATGCAGCGGCCGCTGTGTGGCGAGAGATGTTCTCTCTCTCCTCTGAGCGCACTCGTATCACTACTGAACAGCTGTTCGGCTGCTGCTGCTGCTACTACTACTGATGCTGCACTGCTGCAGCTGCTGCTACTGCTGCAGCTGCTGTTACTGCTGCAGCTGATCTTTTAATCCGCGAAATGCGGACGTATTTAAGAACATATATGTAGCGCAAGACACAAAACCGACTCACACTGTGAGCCATTAAATAACGTCATTAGCAGGCATAAAACTGTATAATATAAACATTGCAGGTTCAAAACTGCAGCTATGCACTTATGACATCATGATGTATAGGCCATCAGAGAAATTAGAAAAAAAAGCTTAAACGTCACTGAGAGAAAGATACGACTCAGTCGAGCAATTGATTTCGTAAAATGTCTCAGAAAAGATGTGTATAGAAAGTTCATCAAATGTTGTGTCCATGGCTGCATCATGGCTGCATGGCAGGCCGCGCGGCGCCGACCACACACCGGTCAGGTGTATGCAAGCGCGGCGGAGAACTCCGCGCTGTGCAACGGCGGCGAGTGAAGAGTGCTCGTCGGTTTAGACGAGAAGTAGGCCGGGTAATTGGTCTCATCAGCGCGCCGAGGCCTCAGTGGCAGCAGCAGCAGCAGCAGCGGCAGCAGCAGCAGCAATAACAACAGCAGCAACAGCGACGGCGGCAGCAGCAACAGCAGCAGCAGCGTGCAATCAGCAACAGTGAGAGCAGTATCAATATCAACAGCAGCGGCATCAACAGGGGAGTTGCAGCAGTAGGCTGTAGAAGCAGCAGCAACTCCAGCATCAGCATCCGCACCCAACGCTTCACGTGCAACGCTATGACGCTGAGATGAATTGTGTACAAGCCTGCCTGCCAAAGAATACCTTCGCATGACGGAACACAAGCGTGACAGACCGACAGCCGGAGACTGGAGAGAGCTTCGAGTACCGGTGAACGACGGAAGTGACCGTAGAGGATCGGGAAGCACTTTGAATACTTCAAATCTATCACTAGGTTCCAACCTTCACCTATATACGCCGCCTGTATGCACTCTAGGCACTTTAGATTCACACGCAAACACGCTTGTTTTCTGGCAGCATTCCCCGCTTAGTCAGGGGTAGGCCATTTGCAGCCATGGACACCCGCCCTCTACAGGACCCTATTCGTCGCATCCTCACGTCTAAATCCATTTTTTCATATCCTTTTCTATCAAGTCTTTCGATGTCGTTTCTGGTCTCCCTCTAATAAGTTCTTTTTCATCTGTCTCACAATCCATACACTTCGGCATAAAGTCACAACTCACAATGCACTATGGGTCAAAAGAGTCTGCAATAATCTATGTACTTCCGGTGTAGTTTAGAATATCAATAGCATTATAGATTGTCCTTCTAAATGTGGATCCACCAAAATTATACCTCACAAGACTAGACAAAAAAGTTAATTGTTTTTGGTAGTTTAGGGTCTGTGTGTAGCACTAAGACTATATACAGTCCGGTTCTGTGAAAAAGAGCCGGCACAAAACCGCTCCCCCTTCTTTAGTTGCCTCTTACGACTCGCGCGGCGAGCTCTGGGCTGCAACCCAACTCTTTGTTCCTTGGCCTGCAAGGGGACAAAAAACCTAAAAAGAAGTTTTGTCTAAAGGTGTAAGCACCAGTACTGTTCTATGCTTTGTAATATGCTGACGTCCAGAAATCATATATTTTCTTAATTAAAGGAGATTTTAAAATATACCGTCAACTTATACAGGTACTCCTAGTCATTTCTTCATTTTTGACTAAATAGTACTATCTCCAGATAAATCTGCTTTTTCTCGAAGCTTTTAGGGTGGGAACTAGAAAGCCAATGCGAATAGAAAATTGGTTCACGCTATTCGCCAGATGGCTGATTGTCATTCCCTAGATGGCAGCATCAGTGCTGCAAAACGGCAAACACAGTCCTACAATCCTATTGCTTAGATGCTTTTGCTACGCGAAATAACGCCATCCAGCGAATGGAAGCACATCAAATTGTTGAAAGCTTACAGCATGCAATCCGAAGCAAAAACCAAAATGAGCCTGCAGCGCATCTTCATCTCTAACAAAATTCTCATTCTCAAATGTGATTATGGTTCATATCTAAGATCACACGAGAATAGTATCATAGTACTCGTATAGTTGAAATGGGTCGGAGAGATAGGCTCACTATAATGGTTCATAAGCAAGCATGGTAAGAAGTGCACTTGAATTTAAAATTTATTTCGCACAAGATGCAAGATGCTTTATTGCAAGATGGCTGATAGTCATCTTGCAGCAGCAGCATCATCGCTCGCTCAAGCCTACTCTTAAACCGACAGGCTCAATCCAATTTCACTCCCAGTACTGCATTCAGACAAATTTGCCTCACAACGTGGGGAGTCACTTTAAAGCTTAACGTTAAAGCATAAACTGTCAGCTTATAAGGAGTGATACTCGGCGTAGGAACAGTTGTACAAGACCAAGGGCAGTAGCATGGTAGTAGCACCAGTAATGCTTGATTCCTCAGACAGAGAATAACCGTTACTGTTTAACTTAACCGTTCCCGTTCACTGTTTCACCGCTGACCGAGGTATAGTCTTGTCCTTAGCCGTAGCCGCAGCTGTGCCGTTATGTCTCGACGGTTACGGATAAGGCAACGGCTACTTGGCCTGAAGTATAGCAGACGTTCTCGCCGTAACCGCGCCGTTTCCGTAAACCGCCGTATGGAGTACTTAACAGAAATCAAAACGTTTTAATTTTCTGCGGCTGCGGCTAAGTTCTACAGATGACCAGCAGTAACGGAATGCTGGCATTTATTAGCGGCTGCTTTTTACGGCGTGCGCCGATAGGCGAACGCCGTATTGTTTCGGCCCGGTACCTTTATTTTTTTTTTTTACTTTCTTTTTTTTACGGATCTTTTGCGCATTCCCGGAGACTTGCCTCCTGACCTATGAGTCTAGAATAAGGGTCAAAGCATTTTTCCCGTTAACGAAAATGTTTCCAGCGAAAAAATTTAGTTGTAAACTGTGGGGGTGTCCGGGGGGCCACCGCGCGCACTTTTGCATGAATCGCGATAACTTTCTTATTATCAGTCCGATTTGCACGCTTTTTGCACCAGATTGTTCCACTTACTACCTACTAAAAAAGCCCTATACATGTTTTAACAAAATATTGATATATAAGATGGGCGAACGGTTTTTATAAAAGTTGGGGGGCCAAAACCATTGCGCCACAATAACTCAGCGACCACTGAACGGATTTTGACCATTTTTTAAGGGAACATGCGGACTAGGCCCGGATTATACAGGTTCGCTTGGATTTTGAAGAGAATGAACGGTACCCCCGGGAGCCCCCCCCCAGATTTTTTTATTTTTTTATATTTTGCGCCATCGTGGGTAACAACCTTGAGCGTTACAATTATGAAATCAGGGGGAAAACATATATGCCATTGGGGAAAGCGTTTCTGGCCAAATAATTCATTTCGATATATTAAGGGGGCCTGGGGGGCTAAATCATGCACTTTTGTAAGGATCGAGATACCTTTTTTATTATCAGTCTGATTTACAAGATCTTCCACTGATGTGTGGCACTTGGTCGGGGCTCTAAATCGCCCCATATATGTTTTAACAAAATATTCATACATGAGATGGGCGATCGGCTTTCATAAAATTTGAATATTGTCATATTCCGTTAGTTTTTCTCTATTTCCATCTTAAAAGACTTCACAGTATTTTAATTCAGGCCCCGGTACCACGGCGTGATGGTGGGCAATAAAATTTGAACATATTCAACCGCACGGCAGCTCAGCGTCAAATCTGTAAGTTTCAAATTGTAAGTTTTACAGTTTAAAACGTTAGTATTTTAAGCTGTCAGCTTACATAATATTTGAAATATACATAAAAGACTTTAAATTGCTGATGAAGGCTTAAAATAAATAATCAGGAAAGAACATTAGCATGTCACAGACCTGTATGAGGAATGCTTGCGGACTGCGTGCGGCTCGGGTTCAAGATCATTTCCCGAAGACCCCTCGCTGATCGCCGCCTCGTCATTGGTTCCCACCCCCCTTCCCCCCACACTCCCTTCCCATCCGACCTCTCCACCCTCTTCTCCTGCTGCACCCACACCATCATCGCGGCTTCTTGCATTACAGCCCTCGGCAGGATCATCAGTGTTTTCTGTCTCACTCTTCCGATCGTGTTTCTTTTCCCCGCTATCGCCGAATTCTTTCACAGAGTCCACCACATCCCGAACACCCCTTTCAACGTCCAATTTTTGGCATCCATTGTCGTTTCGGATCCGATATTTGCAATCCAAAAATCCTCCGCTCGTACTGCCGCCCAACTTGCCCCTTCCTTCATCCGTACCATCTCTCCAATTCCCATCGTCCAGAGAGTCTCCAGCTGTACAACCCCCTGAATGCTTTTCGCTCTCCGAAATCGAAGCTCCCACCGCCAGTATATCTTCCGAGCCGGTCGGAAAGGACTGGGGTCCCTGGCCCCGCTTTCCCCTTAAGGTTTCTCCCCTCGACACCTTCTCCTCGGCGAGCAACAGATCAAGACTGTGCACTCGACGGCGTCCCTCCAGCTGCAGGGACCCTGCGAGGGAGAACCGCGGCCGGGGGGAATCGCAGGGGGGCGCGGAGGAATGGGGCGGAGGGGCCTGGGGTCTGGGGGTTGGTGGGGTGGAGGGGGTAGACGCGAGTGGCGTGGAGGGGGTGGAGGTGGGGACGGCGCGTGATCTACCGAAGCGGTAGCGTCTTTCGCCCGACATCGTGAGCCGCTGTACGATAACGCGCGAATGTATTAGGGCGTGATCGCTCGTGGAAGATAGGCCTACTGTGATTGCATCTGCAACGAAGAAGTACATGTATGATTAGTGATAAGGTGCAATAATTATCTTAGTTTGAAGCAGAGAAGCATTTTTTTACAGAGGTGCATTAAAATAAGCCTAGACAAAAAGCACTCGTTTGCATCGTCGAAAAAGCGTCGACTCCCTTCGCCATTTATCACTTCTAATTATAGTAATGAATACCGGTATAGCCTTGGTGTATATACTAGTCCAACACTTCAGAGATTCCCATATAGGCACTGAGAACAGTTTTTAGATTTTGCCTAGCGAGGCCTAAATACATAGGTTAGCTATGTTATAATACCATATATGTTAGCTCAAATTTTAGCAACTATAGGCCCCACACAAAAATTTACTGAGTCCGGATTTATATTATCCGGATTTACGTTATTTAGCCTATACATAAGATTTTATGTCAAATATCTTTAAAAACTTGATCAGTTATACACAGCTTTAGGCTGTTATCAGCAGCTATAGACAGCGATAACATGAACGTAAAGTATAGAGTTGACACTTGACATGTCATTTTTTGTAACGATGAGCTTAATATATCATAGGCTAAATAATGACCTGTGTGAAGTCTGACTTTAGCACGTTCTCAGTGTGTCTCACTCAGCGCCTGCAGTGTTCATGGTTACAAACACGTCTCAGTGATCACCCACGTGTTTATATACTGCCATGTTTGTAATAAAAACTACTTGATTTTGATTCATATAGAACTAAGAGCTGACGATCAAATAAAGTTTAATTGTCCGAGCTAATCGCCACGGAGTCTCAAAGGGACGGAGCAAGAGATAGAGCATCCATCCAGGAGGGATTAGCTGTGATTCATCGCTTGCTCCCTGATCCGCTAACGCTGCCTGTTTGACCCACGCATTCCACTCTACCGCTAAGCAGAATCGCCGCTCTATTTATTGCGACCATTCTTCACGGAGGAGTACACTGTACAGCCTACATGGTGGTGAATCATGCAAGGATAGCATCGACGGAGGGTTGGGGGGGTTGAACACTCCTATATTTGTAATACCCCCCCCCCAATTTTTCTCAAAAAAGCATCCCGTGGGGGTCGAGATTTGACTCCCCTGGCTTTTTTTTACTTTTTCAACCCCCGATGCACCTCAGTTTACTAATCCTCCATGTTGTTTTCTTTTGGACATAGCACGTTGAAGTGAAAGTAAAAACATTTATTTTAACATTTAAATTATGTGCATTGTAGACCTAAGTTTATGGAAAAGTTCCAAAGCCTCATCCTTGCCTCTGCCCCTTCCCCCCGCTCGAGAATTCTGCCCGAAAGGGAAAGCAATTCTGTCAGCACCCCCCTCCCCACCCCGTCGACAGATTCCCCTCGATCTTCGACCCCCGCACCGCTATTTTCGTACAAAACTGACCCCCCTCATCCAAATTTTCCATTCCATCCAAAAACTGTCAACCTCCCGCCTCATTTTCTTCCATGCGAGCCCTGTGCTCATGATCATCTAAAAATAGACCAATTTAGCAATCAACAAATGTTTTGTACTATACAGATGAATGCATTTTGCATGATCAATGCAACTTTCCGAGAACGAGAACGACGATTACAAAGTCTTTTAAAATATTTTAACTGCTAAAAATGCTACTTAGATGCAAAATGAGTAATGGCAAAGTTTTGCAACCAAAAACAAAACGAATATATAATAATATCGATATCATATATCGCGTGTTCTTGTATTCCGAATCTTGCTTGCTTCACGGTTGTGATAGGTCAGCATCAAATAAACGGATCATAGCAGTTGAGTCGTCGTCTCCTGCAGCCGTTCTTGCACGGCATAGGCTATACTCATTGTATGGACACCACGGCAAAAATAATCGTTATTGACTCGCATGTCAAGCTCACGCCGCCCGCTCGATAGCATGGTGTTGCTTGACTGCCGCACGGATCACGCACGTAGCATCATAATTATTGGCTAACGAGGTGCCATTTCGTATTATTCGCTGTTTTCAGTATTTGCAGCATTCTCTCATACTGAACAGATAGGCAAAATCGAAAAATTAACTTTGACAATTTTTCAAGATTAGAGATCTAAAATGTTGCCGACTAAGGCTCTCGTTCCGCGGTGCATTTTTTGTATGCGGATTGCACGCATGAAAAGTTTGTAATTAAAATACAAACGGCGAGCTAATGTCACAATGCGATATATTATTGACTGCAGTCTACCACTGCGAGCCGACGTCAAAAAAACTGTGACGTCACATCGGCGCTTGTAGTTTAGTATAACCTTTTCATGCATGCAAATTTGCATGCAAAAAAAATGCATCGTGGAACGAGAGCCTAACCCAACGTTGCACGAAAGCATGATTTCATGCATGCACGACAAAAACTACAAACGGCGAGCTAACGTCACAACGCAATAATGATGGCCGCTGCTGCGAGCACACGCACGCACGCAGTAGCAGTCACTGGAACTGTGACGTCATTCCGTCGCTTGTATTTCTTCGTGCATGCACGAAACCACGCATTATTCACGCGTTGGATTATATGCTAGATTAAGCAAACTAACTTAAAGTCACGCGCAAACCATAAATTTAATTTTGACAGCATCGGAAATGATTTACGTTTGGTTTGTCCTGATGGATTATGTGCGAAGTGCATTAAGCCGTGTCCTGAAACTAGCTATACCTTGCAATGCAGGATGGCGGTCCGGAACAAAAAGGCACTTTGCTGTTATTGATCACATCCGCCGTGCAACAATAATGGGCATTTCGTGGTTATACTAAACCTTGACGTCAGCGTGACAAAAAAGAAGGCAGAAAACGGTGCGCTTGACCTTCAATATGAAGGAAGTGGGGAAGTAGCCAAAATGAGAAAAACTGATGCTAGAAGTTGAAATAAGGCCTCCCAATACGGCTCAAATTATCCCAACAATTGCGTGCGTCCAAGTAAGTAAGCCAGTAAGTATGTAAGTGCACCTCAGTGATTTGCAGTGGCACACGCAACAATTCATCAATGGCCAACAGCAAAATTATCACCTCTGCATACATAGGCCTACAAGCGACTTGAGCCTCAGATGTTGTAAGTGGTTTGCCCCGTATGCAATTACTGTATCGATTTTTGCTTCGGCTCTTTCGTGCTACTGTGGTTATGCCTCTAGGGTGACTGATTTACAAACTGTAAAATGCTGATTTCGTGAGCGAGATTGTCGCCGAACGTGGATAACTGAATCAGAGGAGCGGGCTGAGATCAGAGAAGTTGAAGACTCTGTCATCTGACGGTCATCGCGTCACAATTTGAGCATTACGGAAGTGAAAATTAGCGTTTTGACTAAAGTGTGCTTGCCACATCTCAGTTTGGAGACTTTGCTCCGTGATAAATAAACGAATGAAGAAATCGCACAAAAGCTAAAACGGGCTGGGCTGATGTAAACGGTGATGACAATTTATAACGTACGATATAAAATAAGAATTTATTTACCTTTTTTACATGTTTTGGCTCATACGGATATATAAATCTAAATGAAAAGGAATAGGGGTGAAATTCTGCACGTTGTAAAGAGTCAAAATTTCACAAAAAAAAACTCAACAGAATATTTCTTTTACAATATCAAATAGGAGTGTCGCCCCATGTCGGCGACATATAGCAACCCCCCCTCACCCCCTCAATCGTACAGCCCTATATTATTTAAAATGTCCCAGAAACATCGCCCAGCGTTCGCTATAATTCTGCGAAATCAATATGTATTCTTAGCCTACAACAATTATTGTTGGCGCACTTTTTTCTTCACACAAAAATTCAGAAAATCTCGTTACCCCAGTCATTGCCTTCTTCAGCTCGCACACGCGCAATGCGTGCAACGTAAAAAAGGAGCTATAATTAAACGACTCGATAATGGGATAACGGCTGGATGAAAGCCTGGCGCCGTTGCACTGATTGACTTATTGTACTCTCGTTCACGGCTATTATAATCAGAAGTGGGGGCAGCGTTGAGTTTCAGAGTTGTTTTAAAACGGCCTATAGCTAGGGTATTTAATATCTTAAGGTCAATCGTCTACACGCCTTTTAATTAATATTTGACACAACATGACACCGTTTAGATTTTCATCGACAATGGCGACGCAGTTTAATCATTTATTACGGCCAATCTTAAACTAGCCTACGTCGGAGCTAGCAACATAACCTGTACAATAAAATGCAACACAATACAACACAATACAACACAATACAATACAATACAATACAATACAATTCAATGCAATAGAACTGCATGTTCTGTATTAAATCAGCATCAGCATCATCACCAACTATATGTGCGTGTAAATATATAATAAGAGATAATTCAGCTGATATTCCTGGAAACGTTTGAACGGAAACAGCATCCCCTGATAAAAAAGGCCTGTCGACGCCCCTCTCCCCCCCCCTCCCCCGCGCAGAACCTCCCCTCAGATCAGGTGGGCGCAGCGGTTCAATGAAGTCGCTACAAAGAAACAAGACGCCGACCCACCTGCTGCACTGGACACTGCACAGGCCCCATCGAGGGAAGAAGATGAAGTCCAGATATCCAGATAAAAATCCATATATACATGTAGGTGAGCGGTTGGAATTTTGTAAAAGATGTGCCGGATAGGGGAATAGAATTCATTTAGCGTACTTCTAGATCAGGCGGTAGGAGCATGGACTATTTTTTTCTTAGAAATTGCATTTTTGCGAAGAGAGGGTGCAAGACAAAATTATTGAGGGCTATTCGAAACTCAGCAAGTTTACTTTTGAAAATCGCTCGACCGGGAGAGAGTGGAAGAAGTGGTGTTACAAAAATTTTGCCTTCCAAGCATTGTAACACATTTCCTTCCACTATACCTCCTCGCTGTGGGGGGTCATGGGTTACACAACAATCCACCGGGGGGGGTTGGAAACTGAAGGTTATAGCCTATTAAATAAAATCAAAGGCAAGTTTCTCAAAACTTCCCTAACTTTAAGCCTAAACTTTACCCTAAGTGTAAATGAGTTATTAAACGAGCGGTTAAATTGGCACGCCTGCTAAGTTGAACGCAGTGTGGGCTTAGGCCTAGTTGTCGAACGTGACGGATACTGTTTTCTGCTGAAACAAGTAGGCCTATCGCAGTAAAAAAGAACGACGTACATGAAATTAATCATTGTACGCTATAGCAGCGCAGACTGCAGATGCGAAAGAGGAGGCGTCGCGTGCCTTTGTTATTACAGGTGAATGGTGTACCCATGGCTCGGCCTGGGTTTAAAAAAGTTGCCATTTTGTCACCACGCTGCATTTTTTCGCCACTTACACTTTTTTATCGCCAAGTGCCTTTGGAATCATTTTTAAAAACTGACATATTCGCAGACAAACTGCTGCTCAAATTAATCAACCTAGCATAGCAACTTAACCGGTGGACTTCACTGAATATATTTAACCAGAAATTGGCATTCATCACTAAAACACAACTCCATTTAGTATTGTAGAAAACATCGGCTACAAAAAATTCGCCAAAGTTTTTCGGAAATCTTAAAAAAAATCGCCATTTCTGATTTTCTGTCGCCATTTGGCTCTATGCAGGACGAGCCCTGGTGCACCGAATGTCGGCGCCCACGAGTCAGGATCAGCGCGTACGCGCGCAGCGTTATTTTGAGAGATTCGTTCGGCAAAGAATGAAGCCATAAACAAGAATCGTCTACATCTTCAGCGGAGAACATTGATAGCAATTATTGCACCGTATACTAACCAAACCAACACGCCTACACATTTTTTGCGATTTACGAATATAGGCATGTGGCTGCAGAAGTATGGCTTGAATACGCTCTGTGCAAATTTTTCAATGGATGCGCGCGTGTCAGTGGCGGTGATTTATACAACACCCCCCCCCCCCCTCGGGGGGAAAACACCCCGCCCTCAAATCATCAACACTCCCCTTAAATGTGAAACAACACCCCCCCTCAGCACCCGCCTCAGTGCGGGGTGTACGTCCCTATTGTTTTAAAAAATATTGATGGTTAGAAAATGGTCCAAACATCACTAGACTAGCGTATACCCTGTAGTAATAGGAGAGTCAGAGAAACATTTGAGGTTCTGAAATGTTCTCTCAGCACCTCCCTTCCCCCTCAGCACCTCCCTTCCCCCTCGCAACTTCTCTCCGGACAGGAAAAATATCACACCACCTCTGACTTCTCTAACACCCCCCAGAAGCAAAATCCTGCATCACTGCCTGGTCATGAAGCTGCGCGAACACTGTACAAAAGAATAAAACAAAAAGTACCGTACACTAAAAGACACAGAACTAAGGCTCAGACTATGGACAGGGGCAAAGACAAGTAAGCAAAGAAAAATCGACAAGTTGACGCCGAGTCAAAAGACGTGTGTGACGCACTCGGTGAGAATTAAGTTCATGAAACGCCGTTATTGGCGCCATCTGTGCAAAATTGCCCCGTCTGGTATAATCGATGAACGACGGCATTTCGTGCGCCGACCAGCCGTACAGACCGGAGCCCGAGGAGCGCGCGCCCTGTAGGGGTAGCACTGCTGGGGGTAGAATTCGTGAGGGCGGGATGCGAACCCAATGAATACCCGGTACTGTAACAATAAATTTTCGCGCGCATGTAAATTTGGCAAATTTCACAAATCAGTACATCCAGAAAAAATTAAGTTGCAAGAGTATAGATAATGGGCAGTACAAAAAAACGCGAAAATTAAATGCAGCAAAAATTTCTAAGAGATAAGATCGCCAAATAGCACGCAGCAAAAATTTCATGTTTTACAGTATTGCTATACTTCTCAGACCGTTGTACCAAAAGTCAGGGGCGGGGGATTCGATATCTCTTCAATGCAATCCTGATCCCCCCTGTTGACCAATTGCGACGTTTGTGTCATTATTCGATGACATTTAAGTTTCAAAATGAACACATTTCTGTTGAAAAATTGAGGTGGTTTGCGTCATTAGCATTGTGCGTTTAGCACAACTTTCTCCTCCTTAAACTGATTAAACACACGTGCACCCCCCCCCCTCCCAGTGTCGCGAGAAGTTCAAATGAAAATTGTCTCACCTCGCTTCCACCCCCTGATAATTTGGACAACCAGCCCCGAGTACTGACCGCAACGCGCTTAAGCCCATCCGGGCATTACTCTGTTAGGACGATCCATCGCAACCTGTGCTCGCTGACAGGCGCCACGACCCCGCAGACCCGCAATAATTGATTAGCGCTAATGCCAACTAGGTGCACAGTGTCACACACGGCGCTCTAATGGTCGTCACTGCGCTCTTTATATGGCACGCGACACCACAATGACGTTGATAGCGAAAACGTTCGGAATATTTCTTATGGTATCTCCCAGGACAAATTGTTGCATTTTCAGTGCATATTGTTCGCGTAGTACTCGTATATCAATGGCATTGTCAACACAGCTGACATAGCTGTGTTGCTATATATGTTAACAGATAGCAAAACAACAACAACACGCGATACTTTGGACACGTACAGGAGAGGCA
>JAQIWG010006698.1:0-13053 GCA_034695025.1 Chamaedrilus cognettii | reverse complement strand
AGTGCGAGGTATTGGGCCACCCTGTGCTCCAGGTTATTGTTCGCTTGACTTGAGTGCGAGGTATTGGGCCACCCTGTCCTCTAAGTCTCCTTGCTTATCGCTAGTTGGAAGAGTGAGGTATTGGGCCACCCTGTCCTCAAGGTCGCCCTTTTTGTCCTTGGCCTTGCAGGCTATGCCCCTCTCTCTCAGCCACGCAAGCAGCGTCACCGCATTGACGCTCTTCAGCTACAACCACAGCATCGCTAATTTACCACATAACCACATCATACTAACTAGCTGCAGTATTGTAATTAATTTTAATTTTAATCTGACTGCCTTTCATTTTCTAATTTTTGAGGGCTGCCCATTACCCAGCTCCAGCAGCGCAATTTTCACGCGTGCAATTTTCGCACGTTTTAACGATTCCCGAAAATCAATAAGATTACATACAAACGAAAATTTCATGTTTGACAGCACGTAGAGTTGTATCGCGCAACTGCATATTTTTCATCGATGTGCAATGACAGCAAACGCAAGTGCTATCTCATAAACAGAAGTTACGCGCACGCTGTCAATTAATACACACTACGGTGTTGAACCAAAATTGCTAGTCGCATTCATTTAGCACAGGTACTGATTTCAACAGAAGTTGTTAAGCTTTACCTGAGAGGTTCGTGCGAGGTGTTCCACATCGACACCCTCCTGCACTCTCGCCTTAGGACGAGGCTTCTTCGCAGCAGTTTCACCCTCTGCACCAGTCTGGCACATTCACACAAGGCTTCAGCATTTTTGTTGCTTGTAGGCAACAAATGTCATCAACTTAGTCAGAGAATTGTGCACTCAAACAACTGATTTGCAATAGTTGAATCCCTTGAGATCCCTTTGAATGATCATTTACCTTTTTTTATCTCTTTTATCCTTCAAAATGTTCGTTGGCTTAGAAGTCTGATCTACATTTTGTTTTAGACTTTTTGTAGTGAAAGAAGCTAAAAAATAAACAAATAAAAACAGAGAGTGCAGGACGCACCTGTGTATTCATGATCAACAAAATCTCACATGCAGAGTAGAATCACTAGTCTTACAATTATCCCAGGCACCAAAAAAAAAGAATCGACTAGCAATTCATTACATCCGCCACCGTTCTACTGTAAAACATGAAATTTTTGCTGCATATTATTTTGACAGTGTGCCTCTCAGAAAATTTGCACTTAATTTTAACGTTTTTGATGACCGGCCATCAAATATAGCGTCTGCAGCTTTTTTGCTGCATGTAATTTTGTTGAATTTGCCCTATCCGCGAAATTCACCAAATTATATACATGCGAAAAATTCATGTTTTTACCAGTTATCAACAGCCCTACTACAAAAAACCAATGCTAAAACCATGCTACAAAACGAATGCTACAACCATGCTAAAAAACCAATGCTACAACAATAGCACAAAAAAACCATTCATAAGCCTACAAAAACTGCTCAAAATCTGACACAAAATAATTCAACTAACTTCCAATCTCCTCTTCTCCACTACGATGCTTGTCGGAGACGGTGCGACACTTCCGGCACGCTCAAACCCCGCCTCAGACCCATGCTGTGACCCTTCACGATACCCTGCTTCAAAGTACCCAGGCACCCTCAATGCAGAGCCACTAAGCCCTGGCGTACGTTGCACAGGACCCTGCATCATAGCCGGCAGGGCGCTGTAAACTGATGTGGAGGGAGCTGTCTGCATAGTCCCTTCAACTTGCTTTGAACCTACAGACTTCACACTTGCTTTCCCAGACAGAGTCTGCTTGATCGCACGCTTACCTGGATTTGGGGTTTGATTCTGTGACATGCTATTCATTCTTGAAGAATTCTTGGATTTTGCGCTGGTTTTTGCAACAGGGGCAGATTTGATGCCTGCAGCGATCTTTGCGCCCGAGTTTTGCTTTTGGTTGAATTTAGGAAGGCTCAAAGATTTGGATGCAGTGAAAGAGGGTCGCACCGGGAGTCCTGGGTTCTCCGATATTGCTGACGCTGCAGCTGATGTACAACTTGGATTACTTCCTGGATTTTCTGCGTCAGACTTTCTGGATATCCCTGACATGAAGATGCCAGCCTTTGTCGCACTGGAATGGTCTGTGGAAGGGATGTGGCAAGCTGAAGGGATTTCAAAAGAATGGCCACCAGGAGTGAGATTTTTCTTTGTAACAACGACTGGAGATGGAGAGAATTTGATGCTCCCTGTCACTGATTTCACTGGGCCACCGAGTCCAGATCCAAGAGAATTAGCTTTGGATAGTTTAGCGGAAGAATGCTTCTCCGATATTTGAGTGGTTCCTTTCTTCTGATCAGCTGCTTGTGTCTTCTTCGCTACAAATTTGGGCACGATAAGTTTTCCGCTGAAAGTTCGACCATTTTCATTGCTTTTCATTCCAGTAGCTTCTCCTTGCTTCATCCCGGGTTTGATGCTTCGCGTCGTGAAAGTGGGGACCAGTTTCCCACTTCCTGTAGTCTGCTGCACGGCCCCAGAGGGAGTCATGTAGGACAAAGCAGCAGCCTGGTCGGCCTTACGATGTGCCTCCATGATGACCGACTCAAAGGAAGCCGTCAGGAAAGCAAGATCAATGCACGGCCGTGATTGGTCCATAACTGGGTCAGCACGTCTCGAGACTGAACCAATTGAATCGCATTCCTTTGAACCAGAGGCACTTAAATTGTTGCTTTCCTTGTAGGGGGATACATTTGGAGGTAGACTTCTACTGCATGGTGTGTAAGAGGCACACGCCCGGATATTGACAGAGCGCTGGACTGGCGCGCGGGGAAGGTTCTGCAGTGAGAATAATGCTGGAGTTGCTGGAGGGCCACTGACGATGTTTGGTGGAAGGGCGGATCTCTGAACTGCAAGGAGTGGTTGAGTGGAGGAGAGCATGAACCTCGCTTCATGAACGCTCTCCTTGGATATCTGCAGAGCAACAGAAAGGACAATGTACACAGTTGTCAAATAAGGCTAGTGTTGCAGAGAAGTTGTTAAAAATATTAGCTTACACATTACAATCAAAAGCGAATAAGCTTTGAGAGCGACAATAAATTTAATCGTTGCAGATTAGGCCAATCGGAACACGGACATTCATTCTGCCGCTATCTGTCATTCAGACAGTCTAGCCTTCGTAGTTTCAGTCAAAACATTGATTTTTTGCATTTGTATCTTCAACTTCTCCAACTTATCCTTCTCTACTGCACTCAACCCTAATCTGCACATTTCCTATTCCAAAAAAAAAGAAGCAAAAATGGCGTAGGCTGCAAACGGAACTGCCACATTTAGTGCAACAGTCCGTTTGTACAAGGCTGGGATGGTTCAGACCTGACTGACGCAGGTGAGGGTAGGTGTAGTGTAAAGGGGAGGCTGGACGCTCATCTTGTGCCCACACAGCACACCGACCCTCGCTGTTAGATCTGTGAGCAGCGTGTTGATAACATCCGCTCTGTTTGGGTGTCTGAGCACCGTAGGCTCACTGGCACGCACGCAACAGCTCGGGTAGCTGTTGCAACACCCGGTCAAGGAACTAACAGCCACTTATATAGCTGATCCTGACACAATTCTTAGGAGCAGCCAATCAAATAGTTTGACCCGATACAGCCCACAATTTTGAAAAATATTTCAGTATTTATTAATTTTTATCAGTTTGTAATTTGTTTGAACAATGATAGAAGAGTTGCCATTGCGGGCCTGACTGGCAGTGTGTATATTTATCATCACGTCATACAGGCAGTGAGTCAATTATGGGAATGATTACATGCTGAACATGTGATTTAGATAACCAATATTAATCAATTCTCACATTATCTTTGGTGGCGCTTCGAGTTAAAATCTTATAATAGCCTAAGACACAGTGACGGAGAAAGCAAATGTTCAGGCTGGGCCTGCTTCTAGTGCATGAGCGCTTCATCACTGGCACCTACCCTTTAAAAGTTCAGGACAAGAAATCTCTGAATTCTCTGCCTTTACTAAAATTACATCTACAACTTTTGGGTGGTATGTTGTCAGTCAATTTAATTAAACTACTAATGTTCACATGTTCATGAATATAAGCATAAGACGGCAAGGATACGTGAAGAGAATGTTTCCGATTGGTCGGAAATAGATCTGAACGTAGAACAACTCGTCCTCGCTAGTGGGCAGCTGGTAGCCATACTGCAGCAATACAGGACCAGACACACAGCGCAGTCTGACTGTTAGGAGAAGTCCTAATGAGAATATCATACAATTGTATATACATCCTTAATATAATGTCCTTATATAATTAACTGAATATACCTCTTGAAGGTCACGAGTCGATTTGCACAGCCAACGAACACCGCATGGCTGTACGATGTTCGCAATGTTATGTGGGCGGTGTAGACAACACAACCGCCTGCCTACCATGAAGAAGAAGGGCAGAAGAAAAGGTCTGAAGAAAAAGGGCGGATGCAAAAAGGTGGAAAAAAAAGGGTAGGAGAAAAAAGATGGAGAAAAAAGGTGAAAGAAAAAGGTAAAAAAAAAATGCAAAAGAAAAAGGGCGGAAGAAAAAGGGCCGAGAAAAAGGCTGGACATATTGACAGACTTATATCTCCCATAACCCTCCCATAATAATTAATTGTTGAAAATGGCTCCGATAATAACTTTATGGGCAATTAAATGTACAATTTACACCTGTTTTCGGGATGCAAAAATTTAAAATTTACAGAGATTTAGCGACATTCAATAAGAAAAATCAGAGATTCAAATAAAAAATAGACCACGAAGCTTTGCTAGTCTATACAATTAAAACTCTTCTAATTTAGACAGTCGTAATCAATACAATCTTCACAAACTAGGCTATAAAATTTTAAAATTTCATTAAATTGCATGCATCAATTATTAAATTCACATAGCTAAGAGCTATACTTGCATAGTAAATACAATGGCTTGAGAATGAGCCAACAAGCTGACTTCATCACAGTAACACCGCTAATATAAAATAGACCCAAAAATAGCATTCTATTTTCTGTCTACACGGTGCCCCACAGTGACTTCACCCTTCTACACTGTGTCCCTGCAGCGTAGGTAGACTCACCATTTCGCTCCAGTAGTGTCTCATGTCGGCGTACGTGGAGAAAGGACAGTCTGTGGGCAGGGAGGAACTCAACCGCACCAACTTGCCTCTCTTGACGCTGCACACAGCAGCAGCAGCAATAGCACTTAATAGTAGAGCTCTGCTATAGTTGGCCATAGAAGCATACAAGCACAGAATAAAGAACAAGTCTGAGAAGTCTAGCATGTAACAGGCTAAAAAGATATAACAGCGTAAATAAATCAAAAGCATTTATCAAATTTTCTGACACACTGTATGACGGTTTTTATAATTAAGATACTAACCTCCTTTTTATCGTGTAATCTGATAATGTCCATGTTTTCACACAGGTTTACACGTTTTCACCCGCCCTGATCAGGACTGCTGGAGCTGGGTTTTTACTGTCGGATGCCCTTCCTGACGCCCACCAAATAAATAATTATCTGGCCCGGGGTTAGCAGCTAGCGACACTTGTGTGTTTAACAAGCTTGCTGAAGGGCCTGTAACGCATGGTTTCATAGTTGCCGGCGCGAGGACTTGAACCCTGGTCCTCTGGACTCAAAGTCGGACGCCTTAACCACCACACCACCTACTTAATTAATTTCATATACCAATTTTATTGTTGTGCGCCTCGCTGCACAACAATAAAATTGGTATATGAAATTAATTAAGAACGATATGATTATGTAATATATTGCCAGCGCTTCAAGGCAAGCCGAACACAGGAGTTTGATGAAAGGCCAGCCATTTCATGTAAAGGATATCGTCCGAACCGACACAATTTGAGACAAATGAACTACCATGATTAGATACTATAAACTATGAACTTTTCATGTGCATGTAATATATGTATCGTGTTGACAAATTTAGCATATTTTGCAAGTAAAAGTGACGCTGCAGAAGCTACAATAATATATATAGCTTCTAGGGCAGTTCCAAAAAACCTGAAAATTAAGTGTAGCAAAATTTTTGAGAGGCAAAAAGCAGAAAAAAAATGCAGCTAAAATTTTATGTCTTACAGTATCAGTTGTAGAGATATCAACCCGATCAAAAAACCGACCCTAAGTGGTTGGCTGCGAGTGAACCCAACGGGCAGCAAATCAGTACCTCGGCAGGATGCGACACCACAGTCCGCCCAGCTGGTGTTCATCCAGATATCCGCCCTGGAAGAACCGGAACATGGACTCAGCACTCAGATCCAGGTCCTGTAGCTGGGCGGGGACATAGAAAAAACGTTATGAGGATAAAACTACAAACATTAAACAGCGAAGCTTTTGAAAGAAACTGAGAAATATTAACTGAGATATCATGTCAAAGTTGTGTTGATTATACATCAATTCTGCTTGCTGATCTTTTTCATCTTAATCAGCTGCAGTTTTCATTTTAGTTTGGTACTTTTGGCCAAATGAAGATCAAAATAACTTAATTCAACAATATATTTTGTTTGAATATTCTAGGACTAAATGACTGATTTATTGCAAAAAATTGAAATAGCAAATAGGTGCAGTTGAACCTTGAAGGCTGGCGTGCAGATGGCGTGAGCTTGTAGCGAGAGATAGACTTGGGCGTCACTCACTGACAATGACATTCCTACACATACGGATACACATACGGTCAGAGATACACATATAAGGGCACACATATATGGACACATAAACCATTGTCAAACGCACAATTCACAACTCCGCATCCAACTTGATCCAAGCAAGAACAGTAGGCCGTATGAAGGCAGTAATACATCATGCATGAGGAGTGTTATCAAGTTGAGCGGCATAACCTCGTTTGTGATACTTATCACAAACGAATTCCTTAAACGAAGTGTTTGTCACAATATGATGGAAGCGAGCTGAGTTCTAACAAGGAACAATGATGATGGTGATGCGTCTTGTCACGGTCCCAGTCAATCTATAGTAGTATCAAGACTCGAGAGCACTCACTGACTGCATCCTGACGTTTGGAATTGATCATAAAATCTTCACCTGAGAACAAAGCACATTGTATGCGCGTTGTTTTCAATTCCTTACACATGTATGCCTATTACTTCAGTAGTATACAAGCACATACAGAATTACAGTTGCACAAGAAGTCATGAATTTAAGTAAAAAGAGATAAATATCCCCGCAAGGGATTGTTACATTTAACCCGTGTGTCTTTGGAAAGCGAAAGGAATCAATATGCAACAATCGCAGCAAAATGCATTCCCGCGATTGTTGTGTTATATAGGCAGTGCAAGAATTGTAAGCACAACTGCGACTCAGTCAGTGAACCTAGAGCAAATTGATTACAATAGTAGATTCATGAAAACAGACTCATGTCATCATGAAATATTTGAACCACTGCTCTAGCAAAAAATGCTTGTACCGGTATTCACAATAGGTACAAGCAGATGCACAGCCTGCGTGCAATACCTCTGACGAGATAATCGCCCACTTGACACCAGACGGGGGTGAGACGTGTGGTCACACTGTAGCGCAGACACGCCTCCAGCTCTGCCGCAGTCACACGACGAGGCTTCTCAACCTTCGCGTGCAAACATGCATGCCTTCAGTGGAGCCAAATGGCACTTCTATTGTCTCTTATTCATTACTATTGCAGTATTATTTTTATATAATTGCATTAACGAAATAATATTCTCAATGTGGCGTTCCGGTGAGATTGACCCATATATGTACGCTTTGCTCTGAAACAATTCAGCCCTCGGCCAAACGGTAGGCTGTGCTAAAAATAGCCCCTAATGTGCAATGCTGTGCTAAAAAGCGCCCCTAATGTGCAATGCTGTGCTAAAAAGCGCCCCTAATGCGCAATCAGGTATAAAATTCTGAAGCCTGTAGGCTAACTCCAATAATGAATGTCATATAATCATAGGCGCATATTTAAAAATCATAATGAGGCCGCGTGTTTTACCAGATAGCCCAACTTGTTGAGTCGTGCCAGCAGCCGTCCTGTTTTGTAGTAGGACTGCTGCAATATAATTATTATATATACGCGGACAACAGTCAAGATCGCTCCACGACATTGAAGAAGTGAAGCAGCTCAACAGTGATGAACTTACAGGCTACTATTAATTCACCACTTTCATTTCTCCACACAAACGACAACGCACATAATTTCCAAATCTCGTAACTTCAGAACGATTTGATGTAATTTCATGAAACTCTGCAAAAATGTTTATTATAGAGGACACCTTCGCTTTGCAAAATTTTGTCATCATCGGAAATAGAAAATCTATTCTGTTGAAGTCTAAGAAAGAGTTGAAGGGCTTGGTTTTTTGACTCACCCTGTGTACTATATAGTCTATTGTGAAATGTATCCATTATGTAATGCTACGAATTTAAATGAACACCGAGAACGCAAGTAGGCGTACATCAGGTTACAGTGCATAGAGGCCTACCTGCAGAATGACTTTAAACTTCAGATCCTCATGCGACAAGGGCGTTGCAAGAATCTCCGCATCGGTCAAAATCATCTCCCTACAAAATAAATATTATAACACCATAGTGCAGTCAATGAATGTCAATAAAATTTCATGAGGTCCGCGCGGCTCGAACCTGCGCTTCTGTGGTTAGTTCTAATAAGGGAAAAAAAACTGAAAAGTTCCTAAAAACTGTTTTCGCACAAAACGTTTTGGCCCACATCGTCTATGGTCTACATCCAGTGACGGCTCGGTCCCATCGCCCCCACCCTCCCCCCACTCAATTTTTCGTTCTGGTCGCGAATGGGAGGAACAAAATCTGTCACTAATCCCCCCTCCCATCTCTCGCTCGTGTCCTTTGGTGTAAATCTTATTGGGAGATTTTCAACGTTAGTCCCCTGCGGTCCTGCGCCTTAGAAACAACACTGTAGGTCTACCGTACTCATCAAGCGTCTCACCGGCACTTGAGGACGTGTCTGCCCCTCGGCCCCGCTGCAGGGGAGCCCCCAGGGAGCGAGGCCCCGCTCGCACCCGCCACAGATACGACCACGGAGCAGAGGTCCTCGAGGGGTGGCGCTGTGAGGAAGAACAAGCTGCCATCTCCGCCCCCTGTTCCATTCGCTCTCACTTCCATAATTCTATTTAATAAATTGATCAAGAGACCCGTTTGCCATGCCTAGGTCAGTATTAGGCTAATATTAGAGCCAGATAATGCAGGCATTGAGTTGTGAAGAATCACTAGGGATGCCATAGCCCTACTCAACAGTTTTATTCTGACAAATTTATATTTTTTCCGAAGGGATGCTTTAATGCTTGCCCTCTCCAAAAAATCTGTTTACCACAACATTTTTAGGGCCTCTCTGGGGCCAACCCTGTCTTTTAAACATATTCATCATTTGACAATAGAAGTGAATTAATTAGTAGGCCTATATTATTTTGCAGTTGGTATTCAACACATTTTCTTGAAAATTTATCTGGTTCATCCTCTTATGCTTTAGTCTCCCCTCGTAACTCGCCCGGAGAGCCTTGGAATTCTAATCGTTTTTTTCCTAAGTGGTAACAAATTCAAATTTTAAATTTGTAAATAGATGAGCGCCATTTTGCAGAACGATTTCAACTAGACTTCCTCGCTCCACCCTAATTGTAATGGATGATTATTTGCAGTGCGCATGTTTTTTTTTTAAGATTTACAACATGATGTCAACATCTAACGAAGTAAACGTCTAATACTCTAATTACCGTATAGTAATGCTAACAATTTCTTGACAGTTTTTGCAAAATTTTAAGGCCTCACGCCCATGATTATGATACAAAATAAATGAATTTGGCTAAGGCCATTAGTCCAGAGTATTACTACTCTATTATGTTAGTTTATTGGCAACACGACCAGATACGCTGTTGTCATCTACAAATCTAAAAAGTACAATATACACATTGACGAATTCAATAATTGGCAGTTTTTAGCAGTTCAGGCCAGTGTATGTGCTGAAACCCATTATGTTCTTTGTGTGCGGCGCACGGTTCTAGCGTCATAGAACGTTCTAGAACCCTTTAAGTTCTTTGCACACGGCGCACGGCTCTGGCGCTGAGGACGCAGACGACCGTGACCTTGATTGTGAGTGCGAGCAAGATGAGTGCCATGGAGCAGAGCGGCACCCAGAACATGAGCAAGTTCTCGACAAGGGTGACGACCACGGCCAGATTGTGGACCTGTCACACACCAGAACATGAGCAGGTTCTCCAAGCCGGAACAAATTGATGGCAGAGGGGATCTCTCTGCTACGCTACTAATTTTGCTCTCTACTGAGCTGCTACTTCTATGCTATTGTGTTATCTTTAGGCCGATACAATCAATACAACTTTCGGCCAACAGTATTTGTGATAATTTAGCATGGCTATAAGCTTCAATTATTGCAGCCCAACCATCCATCTTCTAGAAATAATGCAAACAGCAACCCCGCTGAAAGTTGCATCACCTACCGGTCCCTTGGGCATGTACTCTGCTGCCTCAAACCCCGCCCTCACGAGGTTAATCCCGCCCACGACGAGCAGCGCACCAATGGAAGCGCTCCCCGCCAGGTTGGCCCTCGCGTCCTTGTACGGCCTCACGTAGCCGTGGTGGCAGAAGATGGCAAACGTCACCACCACCATGGAGCCCACCCTCACCAGCGACTGGTTGACGAACGTGAAGAGGATAACGAGGGTTATCCGACGCAGGATCATAAATCCAGCCCAGCATACGGGCCCGCCCAGCGGCGAAAACCGCATCTCGCGGAACGGACCCTGCAGCACGCGGGAGACAGTGGCCGCGGCAGGAGTCGTGACAATGACGTTATGACGTCGAGACGATGATGACGTCATTGGGAAATAAGTGGGGTGAGGAGGGGAAGCGAGACATGGGGCTGGGTTTTTGTTCACAGCACTGCTGTTTATCGCAAGGCTTGTATGGCTAGTAAAAGTGGCTTCACATTTGCAGGGCAGTGTGACTTCACAGTTGGTATTTTGTTCAATGGCATGGACGCCTATTTCAGTGTCACGCAGCCCTACGTCGCAAACGTTAGCATCGTGCAAAGCAATGTCGCAGTTTATTTTAGCATCTTTGTCGCTGAATATCGGCGTGACGTCATATTGATAATACTGCGGCCCTTCCATGATGTCACACGCCTCGTAGCTCACCGTTCCGTCGCCATTGTTCACCAACATAATACCTGACGTTGCCGCATCTCCTCGTCCATTTAAACTTTCACCGCGAAGGTCACTCGCACCGATAATGTTGCATTTATTCGTGCCACTCTCTGCTCCGCTGTCAGTTCTCCTTTCACCCACAGCATCACCACCTTTCACCGACTTTCTATCGAGGCATCCGCGGATGAGACAGAAAACAAGAAACGGCGGCGGAAGAAGGCACCCGATAAAGAACGCCCTTAGGGAGACCCTCCCTGTGGTCAGCAGTCTCGGGCCGAGCATCAGTACTACCGGAAAGAGCAGCACGCAGCCGAGGATGTAGGCGAGCACGCCGTACTGCCACGCCTCGTAGCAGCGCGCCTCTCCATCCACAAACAACACGCTCGCGTCACCAACACTCACGCAGTTCATGAGCGCGAAGGAGGTCTCTGCCAGGCGCTGGTACGTGAAGAGCAGCGCAAAGATGAAACCGTTCGACAGGCGGCAGAGAAAGTCAAGCTGTGCTTCGTGGGAAGTGGGTCCTGCAGTGGAACTTGAAGTCGCTAGCGTCGAAGTCCTTACTGAAGACCTGGATTGTACCATGTTGTCGGAAGAGTGAAGATTTGACTCTGCTGGAGCTTGTAGGCCAGCAGTGTTCTTACACTGAACATCAGATTGGGATCGATTTTCATTTTGAAGCGAAGCTTGCCCGGCGCAATCAGACATCTTCTGGTGAATACCAGGAGATATCTTCTGGTGACTATGAGAAGATATCCCCTGGTGACTGTCAGGAGATATCGCTTTTTCTTCAGCTTCAAATTGATAGTTACATGATTTGGATCCGTTACCAGTAAAAGAAGGAGATTCCCCTTCTTTATCGCCTGAGGCAAATCTTTCCACATCATTCGCTGTTGGTCTAACATCCATTTGAACTCCTCGGATCCCGATATCCTCCTGAATGATACCTCTTCCAGAACTTTCCACACCATTCCCCGATCCCTGCCCTGCTTTTTTATCCAACGTGCCAGCCCACCGCGCCCCGACCTTGTACCCCAGGTAGAGCAGGAGGAAGAGCGCCCAGCAGTAGGGAACGATGACCGCCTTGGCGAACAGCTTCTGACTGGACGACATCCCCACCAGCAGACACACGTTGTCGATGTAGTGCGCCACCTGCAATAAATAATAATATTAATATTGGACTCAAGATCAAATAGAAGTTCAAATATGAAGATTAATGATTATGAAGCATCACCTTCATCATCATCAAGAAAAATCATCATCATAAAAAGCAAAGTCCTTCAAGTGCTACTTTCATGCAAAAAATCTTAAATTTCATAGAAGTGTTAATGGAATCCTCGGCAAACTGGGGTCAAATCCACTTATCAGCGTGACGCTGTCGTTAATAAATTCAAACTGCAATGCAATTCTATTGTATGGATTAGAATCATAAAAGCTGACGAAGACGGATGTTAGTTCGCTGAGTCAAACCTACAACTCGGTGTATATAAAATTGTTTCAAAGCTGTAATAACATTGTAATTACACTTTGCCAATTTTATTGTGGCGAATTATCGTTTGAACAAATATTGCGTATTAGAACTCTGAACTTTTATTCAACACTAGGCGTACCTGACGGTACACCGTCTAATCTTTTATATAGATGGTTCAGCCAACAGGATTTTGATTTCGTTGCTTCTAAATATAATACAGTGCAAGGAGAGCAACCCTATGAAATGAGAGACAAAATTAGAAACTATTTTGCAGAGTCAGTGAACGCCACGTGAAGTGAATGATGACACTGCATATGACGCCGTTGCATAATGTTGCATAATGTTGCATAATGTTGCATGATGTTGCATGATGTTGCATGATGTTGCATGATGTTGCATGATGTTGCATGATGTTGCATGATGTTGCATGATGTTGC
>JAQIWG010006697.1:0-13054 GCA_034695025.1 Chamaedrilus cognettii | reverse complement strand
ATCGCATGTCTGTTGGCAATTTTTGACACCATGCGACGAAGGGTTAAGCCAACAGCAATGGGCCTAACACCACCATCCTTCTTGTTGAAGGCGATGAGTAAGGCATCAAAAAAACTAGGCCTTACAGAAAGCGGGACTCCTTCAGACAAAATTAGGTTACTGAAATCTGTTAGTGCTTCAAGCAAGCTACTACTCACCTGGTCGTCTGTCATGTTGAATAGAAGCTGGGGACGCACACTGTCAGTTCCCTCAGCCGAGCTGGGTGCTAAGGAACGAATAAACTTCTGGATGGCTTCTGTGTTGGTGATCATCGGATCAGATAAAATAGGAGGGTTGACACGACGATTGGGAACTTGTAAAGGATGTAGGAGAGTAGCACGCGGCGAGTATCGGGGCCTGGCTGAATAAGTGTGTCGTCGGAATATAGCAGCCGAACGGTGCCATGATCACCTGCATCGAGCTTGATAGATGCTCTTTTTGCAGCAGCAGCATCTTCCGCGTTCTTGAGTGAGCCATAAGAAGAAGCGGCATGCTTCCGGTGAAACGACGCTGGCGGTGTCTCGCTAGAGGGCGTGTAAGCGCGGTTGTGTTCGGCCTAATCGATCGGACGGAGCACTTGTGTAGTCAAGATGCGCCACTTGCCTTCCCGTCCCGGACGACGCAGACAACTTCCGAACTCAAGCAGGCCCACCCATGATTCCGTTTCTCTTGGCAAGCTGATGACAGCTCGAACGCTTTTCTCGAGAAGTTGAGCAGCTCTCAGTCGAGCCCCGCGCGGAATCCGTTTGAATATTTTTCCTCTGGGTTGGCAAAATTGTAGATCCGAATGATTAGGTCTAACTGAAGTATTAAGTTAGTTGCCAGTGTTGGAGATAGATAGGATGACGCTGAAGATCGCTCGAATCTGGACAGTGTGCACCAGTCGGGCCATGGGCGCGTAGGTGGCCATCGAGGCAAAGTGAGATTGCTTTATTGCATGATGGGCAAGGATAAGTTTCGTAGGAGTAGTATTCCAAAAACGACGTATTTTTGTAATTCTACTCGGATTTAGAAATGAGTAGGAGTAGTATTGCTCGTAAAAATTGTCGATGGTGGAGTAGGGCCATTCGTTTTTTGGCATCGTGTGGCGTAAGTAGTTACAGCTCTAAGTAATTACAGGCTATAGCGAAGCAAACTGTTACTTCAATGCTTGTTGGTTATTTAGAAGAGTTCAAAAATATATTGAAATAGGCCTATTGTTAAGAAATAAACAATGAATTTTAATACCCCCTCTCTCCGCCCCGCTTATGAGTAGGCCTACACCTGTTTTGAAAGGCATAGGTGTAGTGCTACTCCTGTTTTATAGGCAACAGACGTAACACTACTTCTTTTTAGTGACGGCTAAGCTGAACTTTGATGATGGGCACGTTGCTGTAAGCGACGACTTTGGAATAGTCTATGAGGATTACAATGATGCTATCATACAGAGCAGTAGGCCTAGGCAGTTGTCCCGGATATGCCATTAAACTGTGCCCAGCAGCCCTGCCCCTGCTGCCACCATAGGGCAGGATAAAGCGTTTTGGCCGAGTAGTCTAAGTCGCGGTCTCGGATCACGAGTGCGGCAAGTGGTGCCAATTCGAATCCCGACCGCATCAAAGATTTATGGCCACTTCATGCACCCTTTGGCAAGGGTGGTTTAAATTTGTTAGCCACAAGTGTTCCTATGTTGCCTACCAGATACGGTGGAACCACCACCAGCGACCATCAGCTGGTGAAATGGGGCATCACCATTTCCTCGCAAGGGGCTAAAACAACAGCAACGGTAGGGCTAGGCCTTTGAGCCTTGCTTGAAGAGTCCTAAGCCTAAGCCAATTCCAATAATTGTTGTGTCAGATTTAAATCTCGATCGCTGTGGCCCAGGGGCTGTAGTCACAAATCAGTCTAATCGCGATCACCAAAATGTTCTAAAATTTTATGAAAATAATTATCTAAACGCTGCTTGACTACATAAACTACAAATGAGCCAAAGCCCTTCCAGAACTAATGACTCCAGAGGTAAGTGGAAGCTGATGCGAGTGTATTGATTGAGCTCTAAGCCACAGAACCATCGTGATTGAACTTATTTGTGAATTAATTGACAAATTAATTGAATACCCCAGCCCGGTCTAGGTCTTTTAATATTACTATTTATAAAGGATCTAAAGTCTTTATTGGCCATATTTTTATCTGCAATTGTATTTGTATCACAGGACTCAATATTTCATTGCTTAAAAATTGATGGTGTAGGCTGCTTAACCGTAGGGATACACGCACTTTCGAAAACACATCTGGTCATTCAACCACGGCTCGCCTAGGCTTATACACAGACACTGACTGACAGGATATCTCACTAGATTTATGGATATTTGAGTGATTTAGGTATGTGAATGTGATAACTCGCAATTTCCAGATATCTGGGGATATTGTTAATAAAATGGTCAATTTGATTATGGGAGCTGGGGATACTTTTAGCAAAACATATGATATTGGGATATAATTTTTTTGCCCAGATGCTCAAAATCTAGGGGTATTCCTTTTGGCTCAATGGGTGTCACAGTGACTGCGGTTTAAATCTCTTAAGTTTCACTACAATTATAATCGACCAATCATGTGGAGCCAAATAATATTGAGCTTCAGTGATACATGCACTACTCAACTCCAATTAATAAAACCCTTTTCTTAAAATTGGCGCAATTTTCTTTTAGTGCCAATAAAATTAATGGACAATCATCTTCTTATTCAAAGAATATAAAATAGTACTGTTTACATGATTATGCACAAGATACATTTTAAAACGAATATCAATATTTTGGTACGTTTATTAATTATATAAAACAGAACAATATATTAACTGCGTTGTGAAATTAATAAATGCTGAGCCGTTTCTTGTGTATACCTGCGCTGAAGTTGCTCGCCTCTGAACAATGTAGAATTATTATTGTTAATGTTAGGCCTCTATGATATAATTATTATTCTTTTATTTTAGGTGTCAATGAATTATTATTGATGCTTTAAAGAAAACTACTGTCATATCAAAAATTACCATACAAACACATTACCCATAAGGATTTCAGAATACTACTCCTTTTGACATCTTATTGACTGCAAATCAGGTTTTAATACACTTTTCCTCTATATTCAATGAACAGAAGTCCGATATTAAATATGAAGGATTTAATAATGAAATAGAAGAATAAGCTAGGTACGCATCGGAACAGTTATAGAATAACTTAACAGCATCAGGATTAGAACGGATGCCTAATAACTAATAGAAAAAGTCTTTACACAATCACAGAGTCACAAAACCTAGTTACTAACCTCCCTCCCCGTTACACCATTGCCAGTAAGCTTCCGTGAAACCTATGGCAGTCCTCCCCGCCAGCCGCCTGCGCCACCGCCGCTAGGCCTACCTCTGGATCGATCCCAAAAGAGCTTCCGCATGAAAGATGGGACAAACCGCTTTATCCAATGCTTACTCTAAGTACACGCAAGATGTAATGTTACAACACTATATCGTGAGTTACACAGTTACAAATTACACTTAGAACAATGATCCAGAGGCACACATGGACCGCTCAATGGAGCTTGTAGATTCAATTTTTCTTAGAAGTTTGTGTAATCCACTCTTACTCTAATCATTTCTAGGAGACTCCTTTAAAATCTCCTAGCACCTTATCGTTTCTGTACTCTTCACAATTTGATGGCTTTTTATCCTCCTCGCTGAACGCCATTTTTATTGTTTATTTTTTCTTCTTCATTATTCTTCTTTAAAGTGGATAATGATAAAGCAGCTCATGCCGGCAGTTTTTTTATCGAAAGTCCAGAGACTTCATTCCCAACCAATAGCAATATTATTCAAATCCGTTCATTTCCGAAGAATCTAAAATGAATCATATTTGGGGTTTCCTTTTTTTGAGCCACCGTGTAAAGATAGGTCATGCAAATAATATATTAATGAATGCTTGCGCTAATGTCATCACGTTAGTCTGCAACGGGCCTCCACTGTGATCATTGTTGCCTGCTTGCATAACGGCACCAGTGTGAACAAAAGATACAAGTTTTTTTGTGTTCTTTTCTTATTCTTTTGTCAGAAATAGTGAGTACAAAATTTTTTTGATCAAAATTCTTCATTTTTTTTCAAGTATCTTTTCTGTAGCACGCTTCAACAGACCCACCAAAGTGCGCTTTAAAAAGCTTTATATTCCACAAGCAATGCACCTATGTGACAAGCTCTACCCTGGCATCATCTCAAATAATTGTTTTTGTCAAATCAGGCCCGACTAATATGACAGACTTGGAACAGACTTGGGAGGGGGGGGTGCTTTTTAAAACTTTTTGCCTCCATAACTTTGAATACATACTTTGTAATACACTCAGAACCTTCATTGTGACCTAGGGGGCTTGAAACCATAATCATTGGGGGGCTTGCACCTCAAAATAAAAAATGTTATAATGTCAAATTTTTACTTAAATGGGCTTGGCTTAAATCAACTGGGGGGCTTGAGACCCAAATTGGGGGGACTTAGCTCCCCCAAGTCCCATTCTGGCGCCACATATACTTGTTACTTTCGCAAAAAAAATGGGCCGAGAGACCCTCAAAGAAGGCATTACATGTATTACACAAGTATTACATTGATCAGGGGATGGAAAGTCTGTGTTATCCCCCCCCCCCCGGGGCGCGACTTCTTTCGCTGTACCCTTGTTACCGCAAGTGTGGCCCCCCTTGTTACATTGGTCATGGAATGGAAAAAGTCTGTGACACCATGGTTTATACCCCCCCCTTTCCAACTCCGGTGGCGACTTCTGCAGCTGGGCCCTCCTTGTTATTTCAAGTGTTGCCCCCTTGTTGCTTTGGGATAACTGCAACACTATTTTAAAAAAAAATTGCATTGTGTATATAATAATTCAGAACCAAAACCTCATATGTCCAATTTAGACACCCAGAGTTACTTAAAGAAGCAAAACCTTGTATATAGAAAAAGCTATACTAAGCCATATTGTATATACTAATAAGTTAACTGCATGAGTTGGCTGGGCTTTGCCTTATTCTTCAAATCACAACTTTTGTTGGATTAATTTATGCGTGCAGCATTAAACTAAATTGTGTCAGTCACTGTGTTACTGTTACTATGCAGCTTGCCTAATAAGTGTCACTGCATACGTGTCCAGTTCTATTTGCACTGCATTTCTGTTCTATTTTCTAGATTTTTGTGCTCTGCTTTTGATGCTGTTGATATTATGTATCCTGCTGTTTTGACTGCTCTAGTGGCGAATAAAAGATCTATATTAATTTTAAATAAGTTATTTCTTCCTCCTGAACATTTTTGCTCAGCGAAAGCGAGTGGAGATATGAGGTTCTGCACGCCCACCAACAAAATGTTATATTGATTGATTGTTAGTAATTGGATTGATTGTTTTTAATGGTTAATTGTTGTGCTAAAATTACTTGAATGAGACATAGAAAAAATTATGCCACGGTTTATACTGTCCGGTGTTCTCACTTTCGGAGCAATTGCTTGTTTGCAAGCAATTGAGAATCTGATCGAGCAGTCGTTGAGCAATGGCAAACTCGAGGAATTATCGAGCAGTTTTGAAAATATTGATGAAAATTTAGCAATTTTTTGAGCAGTTGAGAAATTTATTTAACAATTTGAGTCATTTTGCTAGCAATTAGATGAAAAAAAAAAAAAAATCTGAATATTGGGGACTAAAATGTATTGCAAATTGTCGATTGTCAGGAATGACCTAAAAGACGTGTTGACTGCTACGGTTATTTTGAGGATAAAATTTCTATCATTCTCCTCTTTCACCCATTGTCAGATTAGTGTCGGAGGAAAAAAGTCAGCACTTATCCCCCCTCCCCCCACACCCGGTCGTGAGTTCAGTTTTTGTGGTAGGAGAAGTACATCAATAGGAGACATTGAGACATGAATGTTTATCAAGCAATATCGATCTATATCCAGCCATTTTATGACATCTGTCGGATAAAATCGTTTTACGTCTGGTAAAATCGTTTTACGTCAAGTCAGAAAATCATTCCTCAAAGTCACTGAATTAAAGCCAGTGCCACTCTTCTCAACCCTTTATCACGATTTTAAAGACCTTGAAGCAGGGGCGGATCTAGGATGGTTTAGCGGAGGGAACCAACTGGTAAATCTCGTGATTGGAGAAACTTGTGACCAGAGGGGTTGGGGTGCTGACGGAAACGTTTTGTTCTTGGAGGCTTTAAGCCGACTCAAACTGAACTAGCGATCAGGGGGGAAGCGTTGAGTGCTGACTGAAACTTTGCCCGACTCACATACCGCCCCACTCACAAACCACTTCTTGCCACTAAAACAACCGTCCAGAATTACACCTGAAGCCGACGGGGGGGCGCCTAATGTTAGCAGACAACACGTGCCCCTTGTGCTCCCACATAAATTCACAGGGGGGTCATGCCCCTTATGCCCATACATCAATTCACAGGGGGCGTCCATGCCCCCCCGGCCCCTCCCTGGATCCGCCAGTGTCCTGAAGCAGGCCCTATCTTTTTAATTGCTAGCCAGTATCGCATTTCTCAATTTCATATACCGATGCCTATTTCAAATTTTTTGATTCGACATTCCAATACCGAATTCCTGAATTTCATATACCGATATGATTACCGAACGAACCGGAATATAAAATTCCCAAATTCGATATTCCTATACCGAATTCCTCAAATCCATATGCAGACATCAATACTGAATTGCCGAATTAATTACTGAATTGCCCAATTCGGTATATACCATGACCGATATCGAAATTGAGGTTTTTGCCACCCTTAAATATCGATACCAAACCGAATTGAAATTTTGTCATACCAAACCTTTACTACTGCGGGGGCCCCGTCACCAGCAGATCTACGTCCAACTAACGTCAGGCTTAGGAGATTAGGCATCAAGCAAACTCTGGTTACACCTCCCCAGCCCTAGCAGGTTACCCCGCTCTCTCTAGCCGCCACCCGCCCGTTTGAGCACCCCCCAACTCGAGCATCGTCTCAAAGACTGGGGCAAGCCATGATCACAAGGTCGTGTTTTGTTCTGTTCGTGACCTGTTGGAGTGTATTTTACAGACCGAATGCCCTTCCTGCCATCCAACCTGCCTACTGGTGACAACAGGGCAGGGCTGCTGGACACAGTTTAATGTCCTGTCACTGACAATTGGACTAGATGGACAGATAGATGGACTGGACGAAAATGGTCTAGATATATAGTGTGCCTCTGTTAGGTTATGCAATTGAATCTTTCAATGTTGGACAAGCTGTGTTTAGTTGCCTTGACTCGGCATATAATGCGGCCTTTGCTAAAATTTTCTCATGATATGATAAGTTAGTCATTCGTTGTTTTCAAGTTTACTGTGGTTTAATGCCTTTTTCTTTTACAATCGACATTAGAAGATTAAAATTCTATGCTGAACTAACCTCAATTCGAAACGATTCTGTTTGCGGAATATATATGCTGTGTGGGACTTGAATTTAATTGCTTGTTAAAAAAGTATAATGTATCGGTTAATGATAACCTAGATCTGCATGTAGGTGATTGGACGTATGCTATTAGGCAATCGTTTATCAAAAGTACTGCCAAACTTATAGGCTAGGGCCTAATGCAGCTGCATATTGTGTTATCATTGACGGAAAAATTAGTTGGAACTATACCGATGTTTAATTAATTTTTTGTGCCTATAATTATTTTGGTTGTTTTTCTGTCTGCCGCGAGGTGAAATAAAGTTTTATATATAAAGCATTTTTAATTCTCAGAGATATTTTGTAGAAAAAAAGTCCCTAAAAATGTCAAAAAATGTTTTAGAAATTTTAGAAATTGTTGTCAAATTTGTCCCTGAAAATTGAAAACACTAGCAAAAGATTCCTGTAGTGGGAGCATTTAATTTATGAAAAGATTTATTGTGACTGTGAACTTTTGTGTGAACTCTTAATATCATAGCATCCAAAAACTATCCCACAAAGAGCCCAATACTTAGGCTGAAATGCTTATAGGCCTATATGTCTTACTATAGGCAGACGTTATGTACTGTTTTTATAAATATTAGCCTAGTAACTGTTGACAACAGTAACACAAAAATATATGCTATACAATTTAATTATTTATGTAGTATACAAAACACACAATCAACTAAACGAAGCAAAAATGGTGTATGCATAAAAAATTCACTAAAATCATAGTAGTTCATTTCAATCTGAAGTGTACAATCCAACTATGGCCAGAATGTGTTGGTCATTGAGCCAGTGAGAAACCTGCGGGGAATTGAGCCATAGGCCTATAGGCCTATAGTGTTTGATTAGCAAGGCCCCATCTCATGGGGGAGGAGGGGAACTAGATTTTAAGGTCTGTGTTTAGTAACAAAGACTATTACAGTCTGGTCCTGTGTAAGAGGGCCACCACAGAACCGCTCCCCTTCTTTAGTCGCCTTTTACGACTCACCCGGGGGGCTTTGGGCTGCAAGTCTATTCTTTGTTCCTTGACTTGCTGGGGTGAAAAGATTTATGGGCAATTGGCCTGCCTCACAGGCCCCGCCTCTGAGCCTCATATAGGCTAGCACCCGCCTCAAAGGCCCCATCTCATAGGCCCGCTTTATAGACCTCTCCTTACAGGCCCTGACTCACTTTAGGCTCCACCTCATAGATCTTGCTTCATAGGCCCAAGAGCAGTAGGCCCGCCCCACCTCATACAGGTTGGGCTCCGCCTCAAAGGCCTCGCAGGCCATCTTTATAGACCCCTCCTAATAGGTCAGCTTTGTGTAGACCCCTCCTCATAATATGAGGCCCTGACTCAGGCCTCGTCTGATAGCGCCTACAGGCCCCTGCCGCTAAGCTCTGAAAAATATGCCATGGCCAAAGAACTAATGTGATAATAATGTGACATCCACGTTATGCAGAGGAGATATAGGCCTTCGCCTCAGCCTCTGGCCAATGAAAAGTTTGCAATCCGGCTATGGCAAGGCCGTTATCTACATCTACATGTTTACTCAGGTCTCTGTAAACAATGCATAGCATGGTCATCTCCATTGGCAACAGTCCCCAGTTTACTGAGCATGGCAGTGAAGTCTGCCTGACGTCTCTGTAGTCTGTAGGCTATAGCGCCTGGGCCTTTTGTGGCTATTTGATTTATGATATATAGTCCACAGACATCCTCCAAAGCCTCACGTCATCGGCTCCAACCAATGAGAGGGCTACACTCGGCTCCAACCAATGAAATGGCTTGCAAGGATCGACAACAACATGGCACAACAACACCAACATGGCGGTGCAATAATTTTATTCTTGGATTTCAAATGCACTTGTACAAATGAATGAATATTTCAGCATGCATCAGGGCAGTGGCCCTGATACATGGTGCATAGGCACTAAGGTGCCGATGCACTACGGGGAGGTGAATGCATAAAGTTGCTGGGTTGTTTGTTAACAGTTTCGTGGATGCAATGACTTTATGGAATGTCATTGTTGTTACATTTTTATATGGTATTGCATGAGCATCTTGCTTCGAATGTTAATGTATATGCTCTTATTGTGACAGTTTGTCATTTAATGTTCTAAGGCGCATCTGTTCTCTATTGAAGCCAGGATTTCAATTACATTGAAATGTTAATTCAACCTACAATGGAGCGGTTGACAACTAATCGTGCAGCATTTTCCTGGGCTCATGTCTGCAGGTACATTGTCAGCATAGAAAGAAACCTGAAGTTTTGGAGAAATATGACCTTCTGTTGTATATTTCAAATAACTTAATTGGATAATTTGCGTTGAAAAATAAATAGTCCTTTCATTTTGATGTCAGTAACATAAGTTTTTATTAGTACATTTTGGACCCCCTGCAGGTCGGGGAACAAAGAATTGACCTGCAGCCCAGAGCTCCCCGGGTGAGTCGTAAAAGGCAACTTAAGAGGGAGAAGCGGTTCTTTGCTTGGTAAAGCCAAGATCTATGCTTTGAACTGGACTGTAATAGTCTTTGTTACTACACACGGTCCCTAAAACCTCAACACCACACGTATTTTTTTCTTGATAAGTTAATAATAATTATATTATAATATCTTTATGATTTTTTTTTATATTTTAAGATTGGTTTTGATACTATGTTCATTGATAGACCGTGTTTCAAAAAACAGATGGTTGTAACTTGATCATTTGTTAACTGAGTTTTCCAAATTTGTTCACTTCTATGACGCAGGCCATATTTTCAGAAAACTTTACGACTGCACATTTTGTTCGATTTGAAAAGTCTAACTGCACACCTAGAGATGTCATGGGCGGTGGGGGTTTGCGGACAGAAACTTTTTCCCTCGCGTGCACAATGCACAGCTCGAGGCTGGCAGGGGGGGGGCGGGGGGCTGACAGCCTTTTTCTCTCCCATGTGCAGAAGTACAGAGTTAATCAATAAGCTGCTGTTTCATAGTGTATATACAGAGTGCGTCATAAAAAAATTTGCCTCTAGAGAATTCACGGTAATTCGGCCAAACATTTATATTTCTGCTTAATATTGGCAGATATCAAAGCTGAGATGATTTGACATAAAGTCCCAGAATTTGAAGCGAGAACATAAATTTGTTCAAAAGTTATATATGTGTAAGTTTTTGCAAAAAAAATAAAAATAAACCGACACGTTAATGTAGCGTTAAGCCTAGTAAACGAAGTTACGTTGTAGACACGTGACCTTTCACATAAGAAATATCGATAGCTTTGAGTATACGATGCTCGAATTCCATTCACGTCTTATCGTTGTGCACTTAACGTTAAATACTGATTCTGTTTGCCTGATCACTGGCCTTGGTCACTTGTCTTGCTGCAAGCTCGCTGCAGTGAAGAAACCTGGCAGACCTTTGCCTCTGTGGCATCGGCCTCTTGCATTGACAAAGTACAGAGTTAGAGTGTGATATTTATGGGCACAGGACGTAACGAATGCGCATATGGAAAACTATAACAAGGTTTAAGCAACTGCATGATCCCGTTAGCAAATGTTAAATGTGAATCTAATTTCAATGCAATTAGGAAGCTTCACGATGCAGATCAAAATCGTTTTTTTTTATTTTTTGCAAAAACCTTCATAACTTTGAAAACAGGATGATGTTTACTTGAAATTTAGAGATTTTATGTCAAATTATCTCATCTCCAATTCGGTCTACCTGAAACCCGCCTCAGCCGCCACGTCATAAACAGCAACCAATCAGAAATTGCGATTCATATGTAAAGGCGCTGCTATCAGAAGCGTTGTCATAGACGCCGTTGTGACCAGGTTGGAAATAGTTGATTTAGTTATTTTTAAATTATTTAAAATCGCTCAAATGTTTTGAAAAGTTATCACTTTTATACAATATGATGCGAGGAATATGAATATGAAGTCGTCTTTACTAAATTTCTCACTGTTCTTTGTAAATGAATATTGAACCAAAATCAAAAAAACTTTATTTGCAGAAAGAACTGCGCGAATAAAAAAAATATCGATTGCAGATTTGATTTCGCCGTACCAAGTGTAGTCTAATACAAGATCTCTTTGCAAAACAGCCTATTTCGTACAACAGTGGAAGGTTTGTTTTTTGGACTAGTCCTAAGGTCCTTATTTCTGGAATTATTTTCTTTCTGAATAATATTATTGGTTGTCAAACAACTAACTACTAAATTCAGGATCGGTCTATCTCTGTGAATATGAAGCAAATACATTTACCTTTGACCGCGTTTTCACGAATTCGCTAAGGGGATATTTTTTATGACGCACTCTCTATATAGCCTACAGTAACAGCGTGTCATACTTGAATGACTCAGATAATTGAATTATTTAACTGTCATATACAATGGGTGTTGTTAACAAAATTTTCACCACATGAATGATGTATAATGGATGAAGTTTGAATTGTTTAATAATAGTATATGAATAATGAATTATGTTAAAGGACTAAACAGGCATTGTAGAGGCCTACATGGCTAGACCATCAGGCTAGCTTAAGAGGCAAGAGTGTTGCGATTGTAGCCGGTTGTCAACACTTAGGCGTAAGCAGCCAATAGGGATCCTGGATCAATAGGCGTCGGCCAATAGCAGACCAGCCATCGCGCTAAGGGCCGTAGTCACGAATCAGTCTCATCGCGACCACCTGGCACGAGCTAATAGCACGTCACTCCAGCTACGATTCTCTGCAGCCTAGACCGGCTAGTCACCATAGTTGCAAACAGTGGCGCGAACTTTGATTCGCTAGCTGGCACGAGCCTATTTAAAAGCCATTATTTCAAATCTTAACAAAATTTTGTTGGTCTTGTTTGTCGTCTAAAAAATTCAAAATTCGGTTGAAAGTAGGTGGATTAATATGTTTTACATTATACTGCTAAATGCGCTTCATCAGTGTGTTAAAAATGGTATTTATTGTCACTTTTTAAACCGAATTTACATACCATGTTAATCGGTCAGTCCTGGGAACTACTTCTGTCGCGTATGAACATTGATTGCTGATAAGAGTGTTAGCTCACTGCAGCAGCCGTTAACTAAAGAGTACTCATTTGAACTTCGCTTTGCTTATTCAAATAAAAAATTTCATCAACAAGGATCACGGCGCTTGCGACTTTCAAACTTCCCCGTTGCAAATATCGTCAACTTTGACCATATTTTTCGTTATTTAGCTGCGTCGACACAGTTTTAGGCTGCTCTATGTGAGGCGACACTTTTAGCGCTCGCGCCATGCCTATAATAATAATAATAATAATAATAATGGGCTTAGAGTCCGTTTCGGCATCTAGTGATGTCATCTGGACCTCCCTTCGCCATAGGCATCCATCAAGCGATTGATAAAAACCCACGACGAAAGGGTGGGAGAAAGGGTGCCGGATAGCAGGGACAGATTTTTCCGTGTGTCTGTCCAGGAAAAAATTAATTTATGGTGGGAAAAAATGCGTTTTTAAACCAGAAAGGAACAGGGGCAATGTAGGCCAAGAACGGAGTGAAAGAGGAAGTGAGTTCCAAATGGAGGGTGCAGCGAAGCTAAAAGAGCGACGGCCATTAGATGAACGGATATCTGGTAT
>JAQIWG010006696.1:0-13057 GCA_034695025.1 Chamaedrilus cognettii | reverse complement strand
TTAAGTTAAGAATTTTAGATTGATCATTAACGCACTTCAACGCACTTTATTATATTCGAAAATTTCGCGCACTTTAATGCACTTTATTTTCGCCACAAACGTGCTTAACAACTATGTGTTAAACCCACCTCAGCATTATAACATGCGCCATACTCTGATACTTATGATTTTGCTGCTAAGGCATTTCGCACCACAATTCGTGAACAATGTATCAGTATCCAAGGACCCAGAGTTTGGGATTCTCTGCCTGTTGTGATTCTGTCCGCAAATAGTTTGGAGATTTTTAAATGTGATGTATCTCGTTATTTTCTTCATTATACTAAATAAGTTTCACCTGTATAATTATTTTTCATTTTAATGGTATGTTTTCTCAGTCTGCATGCACTGTGTTTATATTTAGCTAATTGACGTCTTTCAGCTAGTAATTTTTTTTTCACATTTGTCTCTTTGAAGTGTTAATGTTAATTTGTCTAGCTACTTTGGCTTATATGCAACAATTAAATTGTGGTTGTATATTTGAGCTGTAGGGGTTAGGCATAGGCGCAAGCCTTCTCGAGGATATCTTATCCCTTTTTGCCTAACCTCGTTACTTTTTTTGCGACTGGTATATCTGTGCATTTATTTTGTCTTGCATTTTATAAATGTGAAAAAAATAAAATTATTACTACACACGCTCTAAAACTATCACCACGTAGGTGATATATGCATGTATGTTTGTTATATGTATAAATCTTTTATTCACTATCAAGGCAGAACACAATAAAGAAACAGAAACTTAAACAAACGTACAGTTGAAGTGCGAGCTAAATTTTGGTTGAATTCATAATATCGTGTTATGTACAAGGCTCAGGGTCACTGTGGTCACATATGTTTGTTATACACGACTGTAGGTCACAGGGGTAACATGTGGTAGTTGTGCATGCAGGAGAGCTGGGGTCATTGGGGTCACATGTGTTCTTTTGTTCAATACAAAGTTTCTTTTGTCTCAGGTCACATGTGGTGTTGCAGTTATTCCTTCACGAAAGCGGGGGTCACAGGGGAGGCTGGGACGAGGACGACCACGCTACCTTTCTCAAGTTTCACATCCGACACAAGGTCAGTATAGTATAGGGTCAGTAGTCAGTCAGTAGAGTATAGGGTCTTAGCTCTTGACTATTGCGTCAGGGTTAAATTTCCCGTTTAACCTCTAATGCGTAATTGATTTGCTGTTTATCCCATTGCTTTAATCTGGTGGTTAATGAGATATAATTCTGGCCTTTTTTTAGAGTAGAGAAAGAAACACTGGAGGAAGTAGTTAATTAAACATGGACCGAATCTTTTAAGCAGTTGTATTTGTTTGTACCAATTTATTTATCAAATGGAGCTTATAGACACATACATACACGCGCATTTTGTGGCTTCATTCCCCGCTTACGCAGAGGTAGGCCATTTGCAGTCATGGCTACCCGCCCTCCGCTTTACCGTATCCATCGCAAATAAGGCAGATAGTATCTAAGAAATATGATGTACCTACCATAGTAACCACTATCAGAATCAGATGTTTAACACTACTCGTACTCCATGGCATCCATGCAGGCTGCCCATTTATTGTAATATAAATGCTTAATCGTCATTTCAGTTATTTTCATTCATTTTTCCATGCTAGCACAGGTTGAACATCTGCAGCCCCTCGGACACACGCTCTCCCATGCCACGGCCCTATGAAGGCTCTTTGGGAGACTGATGAGCCTTCAGGTGGAGGAAACAATTAAGCTGACACTTGACCAATTAACGAAATGATGACATCGATCCAGAATCTGTGGGGGCCCCCGCCAATTGACAAAACTGAGAATCAAACAAACTCTGGCTTCACCTCTCCAGCCCCGTCAAATGTTATCTTACTGTTTAGTCGGTGCAAGAAAAATGGTTTTGTAGCAGATCTGCTTACTACAGTTATTTGTCTGCAATAATTAAGTGGCGTATAGCAAGTAACAGCTACCGCTTCTCCTCTTTAAAATTCCTCTTCTTCTTTTTCTGCTCTCAGGGCAAGGAGGGTTTTGTGGCGGAGCTGCAGGGGTACTTGCCGACGCGCTCAGTGGCAGAGATCGGCGCCCACGAAGCCTGGTACCAGGAGTACCTGATGCGCAACCAGCTCAAGAAACAAACCATCGCCAGGTGGAGGCAGCAGAAGGAGGTCTAATCAACTTGCTTCTCTTTACTTTAAGTGTGTTAAACATTAAATATATTCGAATCTGAATTTCATTTTCTGTTCTATTTCGTACAAATTTTCAATGTTCATTTTATTTTATTTTTTGCTTACAAATTGTGAATACTAGTGAATTTAGTCATTATTGAACTTTCAGAGCCAGCTGTCGATTAAATTCATAGTAAAAGCAGACCATGTTATTTTGATCTGTTGCTTTAATAACTGATCATTGCAAATGACTTTCATCGGTGCATTGCATTCATTGTTGATCTCATTCGTTTCATTAAGCTGGACAAGAATGCGCTGATGATGAACGTGCTCAAGAACGGCGACGCCTCGGCAAGGGGGGAGGAGGAGAGTGGTGAGGGGGAGGGGGCGAGGAGGGAGAGGGAGGAACGGGAGCGGAGGGAGCGACAGGAACATATCTCACGCTGGAAGGTAGGTAACATTATGCCTTTCGGTTATGATGTCTTAGGAAAAATAATTTGAGAACTAGGCAGTGGAAAGTCAAATGTTTGCTCTCAAACCTAACTTGCCGGTATGATTTATTTTTAGTGTTCTTTTAATAAAAAAATTTTGCGTTCATTTTGACTTAACATTAACAGCTCGACAACGCTCTGGCCTGCCTGGGAAACTTTGATGATCCGCAGACCTAACTGTCTTGGCCCTACAATGGTCAATGCTACCAACAATGGAGTTTGACTCTGGTTTTTCCAGGATTTGTGTTCGTGCATTTTAATTTAACTTTGATCATGATTTTGTTTGATTTTGTTTGATTTTGATGTCTTTGAAATGAATAAATGAACAACATTTTGTTTGGAGACCCTCTGGGAACTAGAATTAAAAAAATTTGTTGGATATTTGATTGATGTGAAGCTATTTATATATTCATGAACTTAGGTGTTTTTCTTTGGTTTTTCCTTTATTTGTACTACTTCAATATAACAGCAAGACATGCCCAAAGATGCTGTAAAACCTGAAATTTTTCTCGTGCAGGTAATTTTCTCAAATTTAGTGAATTGGTAAAACTCGCGAAAATTTCATGTGCACATGCAGCAAATTAAAGCAACTTAAACTATCTATAATGGGCGGGCCTCAAAAACGCGAAAATTAAGTGCAGTAAATTTTCTGAGAGGCAATCCAAGAAAATTACATGCAGCAAAAATTTCATGTTTTACAGTAAACAAACAATTTGTGAAATATGTATCTTTTATTCACACAAAGTGTAGCAAACAAACAAATACAACTTTAGGAAAGGAAAATAAATAATTTGTCTTTTTTAATCAAGAGTTACAATAGTAGTGCAGCCTTACATACAGAGCAGCATACAGAGAAACAATGTTCTATATAATACAAATACGAAAGTCCTAGGACAAAATAGTTTTAAAATATACAAACATGCAATATTTATATCTATAAGATTTAGGCGGGAAAGAGAAACCATAATTTTTGCATAGGTTATTAAATTCTGTATCGGCCCATTTACACAAGTGATAAATCGAATGACTACCAGCTTGTTTAGACAATAAAAAAAATAATAATATTTTAAGATCTAAATGGAGTCCCATTGGCAAGCAGCCTATATAAAATTGGCATTGTTGAATGACGTTTTTATCGAAGGATTCAATTTTTTTGCAAGCATTTGAGTAAGAATTTTTGAGAGTATTTCTTAGCCTTTTGCTTCAATCTAACGATTCTGCTGCATATAACTATATCGGAACACAAAAAGAATTTAGGAGGGAACACAGAACGTATGGTGATGTTTTAAAATCTATTTTACCACAATTTCCATTCAGCGCTCCAAAATATTTCTGTTTGATTGGTTGAAAGTTAAATGTAAAACTTTTATTTGATAAAAGGTGAATGCCTAGATATTTAATCTCTTGCATCTATTTAGGATTTATTTCGTTAATGGTTATAGAATTACAAGGCATAGCATGCCTTGTCTCCAACCTTAAGCATGCAGATTTTGTCAAATTTATTTCCATGCTAATTATACCAAATTCCTTTGCACAAATATCAACCAAACTCTGCAAGTGATGCAAAGAAATTGTTTAAAGAATTAAATCGTCCGCATGCAGAATTGAATTAAAGCAGGTGCAATTAATAAAACACTCCAAACCACTTTTGGCAAGCTTAGTCATCACATCTTCCATATATATCGCAAATAAATATAGAGAAAGGATACCACCCTGTCTTACTCTCGCAGCCAATTAAAAAAAATTTGAATTAGTCGAGCTCCATTTAACTGTTGCTAATACTTTGTTACTCCAGCAGTGCAGTAGTTTAATATATGCAATAGGAACATTCAAACACACTAACTTACTCAGAAGCACACTGTGAATAGCCCTGTCAGAAGCTTTCTTTAGATCGATTGAACAAATATTAATTGTAGAGCCATTTTTTATGAAATGGTTAACCACTGATTTTACAGTATAGATTGTGCTGTTGCATCCGACACCTTTCTTGAAACAAAATTGTCTGTCCGTAGTTGTCAAATACAATTGCAGACGATGCAAAATGTAAGATTCAAAAACCTTAGATAAAATAGGACTGACCGTGATACCACGAAAATCATCAACTTTGCCCTGATTACGCTTATTATTATTTTTAGGTATAGGAATAGTGATACCCTGATCAAAAGCATTCGGTACATAATTCAAGCGCAGCATGAAGTTAAATAGTCTAGTTATGATGCTGGTTATTATTGGATGACAGAAAGGTAAATGCTCAACAGATAATTTGTCTATACCTGCATATTTTCCTGCAGATTTTAAATTATTTATAGTAGAATCCACTAATTCAAAATCAACACCCAGATTGTTAGTTTGATCTCCTAAATAATCCTTAATCAATTATTCAAAGCAGTTTTGCAAGCAATATTTGTATCAACAGCGCTATTGTTAGCAAAATGGTCAGCGAATTTATTGGCAATTTCCAAATCGTTTGTGGAACCATCAATGACTTTAGAAGCCTTTGTACTAGTCTTCAATTTATTGTTCCATGTTTTCCAAAAATTAAATTGATTTTTGGTACAGAGCGCATCATATAAATCATTTGAGACAGTAGCAAGCTTCCTCTCTTGATGCTGCCTAAGATAACTTTTGTAGAGATTTTAAACCTGTCTCTTAGACTGGTAGAATGGGCCAGCGTCAGGACGACCATTCAAAACCCACTCTTGGTGCGTTCTGATTGAGTCCTGTTTCAATAAGAGTCAGGGTTCCACCAATGTTTATAGAAACTAGATTTACGCTTTGGAATATGCCTGCTTGCTGCCGTGATGAGTACTGCCACAAGCTCAGTATAAACATTATCCAAGTACTTGCAAAGAGTTTCATAAGACGGACCGCCAATAGCCTCACAGCTGCCACTATCTAAATACTCCCCTATAGCGGACTCTAACATGCAAAAGCTGTTCGCTAGAGAGACGGCTTGTTCATATGTCGACGAATAATAAAGGCTACAGTCTGCATGATGCCACCTGAGATAGCATTGTTCAACTGTTGTCATGCCTGCATTGCTAGTCCTTGACCTACCGTGGTCTGTTTGCAAAGCACTACCACCGTTTAATGAAATGACATCAGAAATGACACCAGAACATCAACGAAGGGACTAAGTGTTCCTGTAAAAGTAAACTCTATGACATCTAGTATTGCAATATTTCACAAGTCATGACAAAAAAGCTTAGTGAAAAAACTGTTACGGAATAGCTGCAAAAATACAAATAAGTTAAAAGAACCGATACGCAAAAAGAATATGATAGCCTACATAAAATCTAAACAATACTAACTAACAGAATACAAATTTCACCCTGACACAAAACCAAATCAAATGAGTGAGGAACTCTGAAGAGAATCAACAAAACGCCAAGAGCCGTGAGGCTCATACAGATATAACAAATCTAGTTCATTCAATATCTATACCGTATCCGGTTCACAAAAGCTGACTGGTCAATCCATGATCTTAATGAAAAATAATTATAATAATGAGTTTAAAGTCCGTTTCGGCGTCTGTGAACTCTATCTTGATCCTAATCTCAATATTCATCTCAGCACGCGTTCATGCAATCCGCCATTCGATTTCTAACATAACGTTTGACTGGTTGATCAGGAGGAGAGGGCAGCGCAGAGGGCTGAAGATGAGGAGCGACAGAGGAAGGAGAAGGAAGAGAGAGAGAGGCAGGAAGAGGCAGAGAGACAGCGACAGGCCAGTATACGTTGAACTCTGTGAGCGCTTTCTGTTATCGCATGAATATTCCACAAGATATGGCACTGGACGCATTCAGAGTTTCTATTCTAAATGTGCCATTTATGCAAGTAATACCGGTACCGACACGCAATGTAAACATTACCGTAATTTAGATTAATTTTATTAATCGCGCGTGCCTCTGGGACAGCGTACAATGGTTATTCAATCAAATTTTTTCTTCATTGCAATCAGAATTTTTCTGTGAAAGGTTGTAAGTTTTAACAGATACTTCAAATTATTCGTTCAATCAGTTTTATCACTGGTTATTGTGGTGTAGTGCGGTATGGTCAGGTGAGGCACACAATAAGTTTGGAAACAAGTAAGGTAACAAGGCGGTTTGTTGTTGTGTAGCACCCTACACAACAACAAACCGCCTTGTTACCTTACTTGTGATTATGAGGCATAGGGTGAGTGAGTATAAGGCGGCGTGTTGTTGTGTAGGGCAAGGTGAGACGTAGGGTGGGTGAGAACAAAGAGGGGTGTTGTTGTGTAGGGTGAAGTGAGGCGTAGGGTGAGTGAGTACAAGGAGGGCAGGGAGCGAGTGGAGGGCGAGCGAAGGCGTGCAGCGAGTGCGGCAGAGCTGAGAGAGAACGAGGAGCGACAGAGACGTGCCACTCAGCTCATAGCTAAATACAGGGGCAGGGTAAGCTTGAGTTCTTTGCTCTACTTCTTTGCCATTCTTTTTCTTACTCATTGCTAAAAGAAGACAGGATGCAGTTTGATTGCTTCCTTTCTAAGCGAGGTATGAACTTTCATGTGTCTCAGCCTAATTTTGTGTTTTCTATCGAGTGCTTAAATGATGCTGATCTGACTTCATCTGGCGGCCCAATCATAGCACAGAGTTTATGATCTAGATGGTTTCAATCAGCGTGGTGGCTCTCGTAGTTGGCTACCAAGATTGTAGTGCAAATTAAAATAATTTCACTTTGATTGATAAACCCGATCTGATAACTCACTTGCTCAATTGAGAGTTAAATATTTGTGTACCAACATCTCAGTAACCCATCGTGTGAAATGGATCTTAGATCAATTTTTCACTGCACTGATTGGCCAGATGATATAGTGATCTCGGATCTAATTTAAACTCTTGACCGAACAACTGGGTATAAGTCACTTTGCATCATTCAGTGCATTCTATCGATATGCTCTGAATTTACTCTTGATTTAACTCATGAAGCTTTGAGCTCCAGGAGTTCTTACTCTCAACTACTGGATTACTGGTAGCTAATTATTTCTTTCTTTCCCACTCCAGTGTGCAACGCAAATGGCTGCACAATGCCACGCGACTGCACGATGTTATAGAATTGACGAAGGCTGTTGTGGTGATCTTTAAGGACCTTTACGCAGTGAAGGAGCGAAGAGACCGAGAGCGGAGGGATAAGGTGCAAGCAGAGGAGGAGCTGAAGCAGCGCCTCGACAAACTGCGCAGTCAGGTACTGTCTAGTCGTGTAAGGTACTGTCTGATCCAGTCAGGTACTGTCTAGTCGAGTCATCAGACAGTATCCGGTTTCACCTGGCAGCACCTGACTTCACTAGACTTGTCTCACTTCAACAGACTGACTCGACTAGATAGTACCTGACTCGACTAGATAGTGCCTGACTCGACTGAGCTGTGCCTTGTGGTGGTGGCTGCCCCATCTGGACTCGTGATTTCGAGCCCGGATTCCCCAGCCCTGCATCAGGGACTGGTCAGCCATTGTTCGCAGATGGCCAGAAGAGCCGCCGCCCTCACGGGTTCGTCCAAAGATCCCATGGTGTAAGGTGTGTGTTTATGTGTGTGCAGTTAAAATGTGTGCTGTTGTGTGTTCTTCTGTCTTGCAGAGAGAGCATTGAGCTGCACCTGACTAAACTATGCACCTGATTCGATTTGACGATACCTGACTACCAAACAGTACCTGACTCGATTACAAAGTAACTGACCGGACAGTAGAGTATCTCATTGGAGGTCACTGACGCAGTCTGGGGGAGAATACCACAGTACCAAGGTCCCCAATGACATCACTAGACGCCGAAACGGACTCTAATCCATTATTGTTATTATCATTGTTATATTCTGGTAGTATTTGATCAAATCTGATGTATGAGGTGAAGTTAAGCAAGTCAGCATGAAATGAAGCAAAGTGTATTGGGACAGTAGGCCTTGTGTCATGCACAGTGGATGACGCCTAGCTATTTCTTGCTTGGTCAAAACACCGCTTAGGGAATGAGCTCCCACGCCATGGGCGTTACTGGTTACAGTAACGAAGTCTTCTTCTTCTTAAGGTGGAAGTGACGGCGGAGAGAGACCCGAGTCGCCTGCTTAGACCGACGGAGGGATGGAAGGAGCGACAGAAGGACACGGGGGAGCACGTGGAGAAGGGCGCACCCCTTCTGCACATACCTCATCGGTCTGGGCTTTTTCTTTTTCCTGGGAAGTTAACATTTTGACCAAGAAGTTTGGAGAACATAATTAAGTTGCTTTAGCAGTGTTCAGATTCAGATCTTTTAGATATCTTGTCCTATATGGGGGAGTTTCAGTTTATTATTTTGTTTAAGAGTTTTTGAGTTGAAGTTTACTATCGTGCCAGATACAAAAGCTAAGGGATTAAGACGCAAGGATGCGATGGATAGGATAAAGTGGAGGACGGTCCATGGCTGCAAATTAGAGAGTGACACAGGACATCTTGATATTGATTAAGGCTGGCAAATGATTTCTGCGATTACTACTCAGCTACCATCCCCATACTTCTCCATCATACTGCACCCTGCCAACGTCGTATTTTAACGGAAATATTGACTTTTGTCCCCAATAATACCGCGGCAACTGCGGGATATATACGGTTGGGAATACCTTGTCACTCTCTACTTCAAATGGCCTTCCCCTGCATAAGCAGGGAATGCAGGCACAAAACGCAGGAGTGTGTATGTTGGTTTACTATTTTGATTCAGGAAAACTGAAGGTGAAAATAAAATTTGCACTACAGCTTTATGATTATCAAAGGCATAAATTAGAGGTTTCTGTTGTTAAGAAATAACAACCGAATCGTCAATAATTGTGAATATACGGACGACATGCTGCAGCATGTAATGCTCTCAGCTCTCTTGTTGATATCCTTCATTGTAGTGGATAACTAATTACCGAACCAGAATTGTGTCTGTGTGAACAATTCTGGAACTGGGTTGCTAATGTAGAATCTAATGTTGAGACCAGATTATTTAAGTTTAGAGATGACATCTGGCCTATAGTTGAGAATAGGTTATTTGAACTACTGCAATGTTGAGCTGCAGATGTATTTGTATGCTATTCAATGCTGATGCAAAAACTACATGATAATTTGTTAAGTTGTAAGATTATGTGCGCAGTGTTCACAATTTTGGCACTAATAAATAACAACAGAGTATTAATGAAGATGCTGTGTTGTTTCAGCGCTGTTCCATCATGGCGGCAGGGAATCTCTTGATTGCTGCAACTTTTTCTTCTTTTTTCCATGATATTCGTTTATTTCGCAAACCGGTGTCAAACCTCATTCCTGGACGCTACATGGACACTGAATAACGGAAGAAACTGTAGCCGGCAGAGTCGAAAAGCCCGTGTTAGAGGTATTAATGAGTGGAAACGGTTGCCTTTCTGGTGAAAATTTTTATGGCCGAAGAACTTTCTGGCTACGTTCTAGTTTCCATAAATTGGTAGTATAGATATTTTTGTGGAAATATGATGGAAAACGTTTGTAGGATGTAATTTAACTATGTCTTCATGCGTTATAGTGTGCCAGGCTACTCAAAAGATTGTTTATTTGTGCAGGGCTTTGTGTATAGTTTAGAGTCTGGATTGTACTTTGAACTACAAGGTGAACAGTATGCCGTTTTCTACTGTTGAATTTGCGATAGTCAAACTTTATCATAGTTACTGTGGGTGGAGATTTTTCTACCCAATCTGGGCTACTCTATGATGTGTATTTGCTTATTGTTAAGAATCAGTTGAACCAGTTGTACGATTACATTAGTGTACTGTGTCATAAAAGTACAGAAACAAACCCGAAAGAAAGAAACTCTTCTACATCATTGAAAATTTTTGTCTGTTAGGTGGCGTAAATATTAAGAAACAATTTAGTTCAATTTAAAAAGAACAAAAACTGAAGTTGTTCTCTATCCGTGGGAGCTCACTTCAATCGTCTCGTCAAAGTTGGATCAGATTGATTTATTTAGTTATTGAAATTAGATTTACTGCAGGTTTACATATCGTCAACTATTGCGATCTAAAGGACAAGTATCTACTTACTCTTATGTGTGTACATGTAAGTATACTGCACTCGTAGTGTGGCAAATTATATCATGCAAACGGAGATAAAAAAACATCTTTTGCTCGAATATATTTGCGGAACAAAATGCTGTTAATTCTGAGGCAGTGAAGTTACACGAAGGGGATATCTGTAGGCCAGTTAATATGTGCCAATATGCATATTCAGTATACACTGTACACTGTGTACATGTAGCAGTCGTAACACTCGCGCTGCTAAAATGTCTTGGAATAGAAGTGAACTTGAAGAAGTGAAGTAGAGTAGAAGTGACTAGGTGGACGATGAGCTTGAGACGAGCGTGAGACGATGCTTGACTTGAGCTTGAGCTTGACCGTTGAGAATTTCATCCCACAGCGCTAGTTCTGCTTACCAAAAGTGACCCACTTGGCACTCGCATTCACTGCCCGGCTCCAATCGAGCGAGTCGGACTTCTTACCATTTAAAGTTTGAGAATAGGTTGAGTTCATTTCGTCCCCAATGCCTCAAATCATTAGCTTTAGCCTATCGCACAAAACTGCAACAAATGCACTTCAATCAGTCTGTAGACTACCTCGAGTTTGCTAATTTCAATTATTGGGTAAATGATTGGAAACATTTTGTGCAATGGACAACGTTCTTTGCAGTTCCAGTAAGCAATGTTCCCTCTAAGCTGCGCTACTGCGCTTCTGCACTGCTGTGTTACAGCGCATCTCCAAACATGCAGTGAAGCGTGAATCACTTGCAGTGCAGCGCAGCAATCGACCAAAATTGATTTATACCTAGAATCTGTTAATAATTCACCCCCACCACCCCCCCGATCGTGAATATGCATGCAGTTACCCGATGAAAACTTTCATGGCCAGCTGGCCTACCCATAAGTAGTGAGTTTTTTGTTCCGAACGGATTTAATAATTTAATAGTCTCACTCTGCTCACAGCTTTAAACTTTTACGTATCAGGGTCAGATCCTGAGAGGGAACGTTGCTAACCCTAGTTTGATATTTTAGTTTAAATGCACTTTGCGACTGCGAATTTGCTACTGCGACTCTGCGACTGCGACTTTGCTTAGCAAAGCATCCACTCCTGCCTCCTCGACACGCAGCGAGCCTCGACGAGTCTGTCTGGCATGGCGCTGCTTTTAAGCCTTTTTCAACATTTTTCTTCACTGTAATGCAGCAAAACCAATGAGGTACTAGGAAGCAGCTAGTGAACGCTTTTACTGGAGTTCACGGGGTGGACCAATAAAAACGAAACCCCAGGGGTTTTTCATGTAGAACTATCACAATGTTATTTTTTAAAAAGACACGCTTTTATAGGCATCATAAGTCATCTATTTGCAGCATTTTTGCAAAGTTTTCTGAAGTTAGATCTAATTGTTTTGAAGTTTACTATTCTCCCGTTTGAGTGCAAATATTACAGTGAATCTCAGCTGCGAACTTGTAATCATAAATCCTTGCCATATAATTGCCAAAGATGATTAGCAGTTCAGCTTCAAATAATTATAATATAAATATGATTGCAGGCTGGCAACTGACTCTTAAAGCATATGAAAATTGAAAACGTAACTTTTAAAAACAAAAGCCAAATAATTGCAGTTAATAGAAGAACTGGCGCTGGATTTTTTTTGAAAAGGTGGAAGACATCCTAACATTATGTCAGGGGCAAGCTCTGAGTTGGAGGGAACAATGACCCCAGTTGCCTCCTCGTAGCTCCCTTTGCCCCTTCTCTCCGCCCTTGTAAATTAATGTAGCATTCTTGAATTTAATACTAAGACATACACAAGTCAAATTCATTGCGCACAAGTCGTAACTCGGCAACAAATTCAACAGAATTGCACTAATCTTGACCAAAACGTTGGCTGTTTAAGTATGCTAAATTTAGTTATCTTGAGAAATAAAATCTATCCGTATAAGCCAGATGTCTCATTTTGACGCTAAATTATCCTAATTTTAAAGTATGGTAGAAAATTACATTAAACTTGGCAAGAATGTTGGAGATAGATGACATACGTGTCAATTTTTTGTCTTTTTATGTGAACTGTAATAGTCAATACCTACGAAATTCAAGAGGTTTTGTATGTTTTGGTCCATCCTGTACATGTAAATAATGTTTTAAATCCGTGAATAAGCTTTAGCTTTTAGGCTGATGCATGGTGTTTAGCATTTAAAGGTAAAAACATAATATACTTTATGTACCGTACCTTATGATAAAAACTTTATATACTTTATAATTAGATACCATCTAATTATATCTAGTTAAACATGACAGTTCAGCCTTGTGATACCTATTCACATATACAGAGTGGGGCATAAAAAAACAATCCCCTAGCGAATTCGCGATAACTCCGCCAAAAGTAAATATATTTACTT
>JAQIWG010006695.1:0-13057 GCA_034695025.1 Chamaedrilus cognettii | reverse complement strand
ATCATATTTAGTTGAGGATTATATTTAGTTGAGAATCATATTTAGTTGAGGATTATATTTAGTTGAGAATCATATTTGTCAAACGAATATATTGTACCGGTAAGTTATGTAAAGTCTCAAAACACGCGCTATTTACAATTTACTATTTACTTTCTAAAGTAACACATCGCAAGCAATTTTGAATCAATTGTCACTCAACAAGCAAAAGAGTTGGTGCAGATGAGCAACTCAAAAGTACAAAAGTGTAATGCAAAATTTATACAATGGGAAAATTCTAACTATCCGGCAGTTCTCTCCGGTAATGCGATATCCTAAAACGAGCGCATAACTACAGACATTTTTCATTGCACGCATCACAAAAAATGTCACAAAAAAGCATTAAAATCCTGGATTTTAATCTGCCTGAAGATCTGCTCTGGATAATATACATTGATCCACAAAGAAGTGCAACTTACATAAAAGCAACCATCTAACGTCAGCGGTTAAACTTCGACGTAACCTACACAGCTGTGGTGACGGCTTTCTTCATTTTCTCCGGGATGGGAGTGGATGGATCTTTCGGGGTCGAGGGGGAAGATGACGTGGAATTCCAAGCAGAGCTAAGCATTGCCGCATCCTTTTCCCTTTTCTCCGCATGTCTACTGATGATAGCATCACTAAGTCGCTTCTCGTCACTAGGCAGGAGGTACGAAATACCTAGACAACAGATACACATAACTAGACACCCAATACAAATACCTAGACACCGGACACAAAGACTTGGACGTCACATACAAAATGCCCCAACGCATCATATGCAATCGCCTACGTATCAACTCAATCATATACAAAATACCTAGATGCCAGATACAAAGCAACCAGATGCCAGATGCCCAAATACTAGATCTATACAAAATACCTAGAAACTAAATACAGGACAGCTAGATGTCCGATATAAAATACCTAGGGACCAGATACAAAACGCCGAGACACTTGACTTCAATTACTTTGACGTGCTAGTGGCTATCAGGCACCACTATTGGAATTATTGGATAAAGCCCAAACATATTCTAAAAGTACATCGATACACCATGAAGGGAAGAAACAAAAAGAAAATTGATAACACATGATAACATTTTTAAAAAAACATTTTTCGATTCCCGTATTTAACCTTTTATCAAACATACCATAAAATGCGTGCACAAATTCTTAAGATTATATCCCACCGTACCATCGATGAAGATCTTGTTAAAATCCAAACCGTTACTTGCCAAAAACGACATACTTGAACTCTAAACATTATACACGCAACAAAATATTCACTCAATGTTGCAAAAAAATATTGCATTCTTCTGTAAATGTATTTGTGAAAATCATCTATAGATACTTCTAAATATAATAAGAACAAGTTCTCAAGATTCTAGTTCCAGACGCAAAATTTACCTTTTTAATACAATTATTTCCATTGACATTTACAAAAAATTATCGTTCCATTGCACCCACAATGTACTAAACCTACAGCACAACTGATTACTGCTGTAGCAATCTCAAAGAAACGAAAGCAATCCAACTAGCCATCGTCTGCAACATAAGTTTCCGACTTACACTGAAGATGATAATATAAGGATACATTACAATTTGCTCAAGTTAGCTCTTGAATTAAATGGCACAAAAATGCCTGACATTGCTCCATTTAAATGTTTGATCAATAAAGACACCAAGTATTATCTCTTGACATAATTTACCTGACAAATAAAGAATGAATCTGGCGCAGATTTGTTGTAAGGCCTCGGTACAACGTTGAAGTTGTACGTTCTAACAATATATCTGAGCAACAGATTCAACCGTCATTCTAAAATTCGAAACCGTCTCAACAACAGCCAGCTTAGAAAGGCAGAAATTGACACATTGGCCAACAGGCCACAGGTCACACTGGCTGAGAGTTAAATTCTGTATCCTTTGCTAAAAGCATACAAAAAACTGCACCAAATTAAACTGAAGACTAAGCTTTTAGAAACTAAAAAAAATTCCTTTCAAGATAAAACATAAAATTATGAAATCAAGCAACAAAACTTACAAAATCAAGCGTATAGCAAAAACAAATAAGCTTCGCAAAAAATGCAGAGAATACAATATTAAATATGTTAAGTACCTCAAGCACAAACAAGAAGATAATTTCTTTAAAGCAATCCAACAGTCCGAGACAAGACTGACTTCAAAACTTACTTGTTTCGGTTTGAGTCGTGCTCAAAAAGACTCACGCCGTACTGAAACACTAGAAACGCCATTGCCGACTGCACAACCAATAATGCCAGCATATGCGCATGTAACTCTCACGACCATATTTTAAGCAATCTTATCTAAAGTTAATTCAGTAGTTAATTCAATTTCTAAACATTGTTATAATATCCTTGAGACAGCAAATATCTCAAGATAATTAGAACAAAAAGTTTTCGTACAAATTGAGACAATTGCTTCCATTACAAATTACTTGCTTCCTAGGACAATAAATAGCAAGTGGACAAAATTACTTGAACACTTGAACACAAAATTAAGCATGTAGAAATGCAAGCACAATATGGGACATCAAAACTTTAAACCTTTAAAATTATATTATTGTGACTAACAGAAGAATGACGTCAAAAAATATTGAAACAGAACGCCAATGAACTTGCTGTAATTTGAGTCTGCATACCCAAAATTGTCTATGATATTAAGAACAGAAGTTGAACCTTGCGCAACTTTCTGTAGACCTCTGCAGTCGTATCAAACGGCTGCAACTCAAATTTCGGCAGAGACAAACCTGAAAAATGCAAAGTACAAATTCACAATCTTATATTAAAATTATACTGATATCAATACTGTGTTTCATTTTAAAAGGTTAAAATAACAAATGTCATGATTATTTTTTTATCCATCATACTCTTGAATTTGTTATAGCAAAAGAGGGATTTGTTACAGCAAATAAACTCAGTTGATTTTGAGAACAGTTTACAGTTGAGAACAGTATGCATCTAATGCAGAAATAATATTCTACTTGTTCTACTTTAATACCAAATGTTACATTTTCAAATCTCAACTCAGACAGAAACAATAAATATTCAATACCAATACCAGTTTAGATAATCTAAGGTATCTTACCTGTAAATTCTCCATCAATTGCAACAAAACTGCAGTTCTTGACAGCCTTTTCAAACTCCCTCAAAACTTCTTTGAAATCTGTAAATAAAGTGCACATAGCAATAACACGAATCACAATACACCAGTAGTGACAGACCGTAGACCCCCAGCCGCCTTCTAAGACTTGTCCATGGAGCACTGGGCTGCAAGCCAATTCTGTGGGCCCCGGTTTGCAGAGGGTCTTTAACTGTAGATGCCAGCTCCAGTATGGCGACAGCAATCTCGCACTTGTCATCTTTACAAGTTCGTTCAAATGATTTTGTCAGTTTACAATGGCAATACAGGCACTCTTTTGCGTTTGCAATTTGAACTTGGTAATAAATTCTAGTAGCTTAATCGGCGTGATGAGTGAGGGTGCGAATTGCGCGATAATAAGAGAAATTTTGTAATATCACATATAATATCCTATTTTGAAACCTACAACATATATCTATATTCATATCTTACTTTTCCTTGTGACGTCCATTTAGCCACTTTCAAATTTTGTGACTTTTTCCACGGACGACGAACAAAATTGATCAAAACTCAAACTTTCAACATCAAACAACTCATCAAAAACAAGCTTTTGTTGACAAATCAATTGGCTGACCAGATATTTTACGATTACCATAGTTTATACCATAGTTTACCATCCACCTCCACTGTCCTGCCCCACCCGTTCGGATGGTTCAACAGGGGAAAAGCAGCACTGCTTATTTCAATCCCCTGACCTGCTTCAAGTAGCCATCAAGCTTGCCTTTAAAGACATTGATACTTTCAGCCTGAATAACACTTTCAGGGAGTTTATTCCATTCATCAATAACTAACTTTCCAAAACTAAATTTTCCTGCATTCAATCTGAATCTGAATCTTAAATTCTAAATCTGAATCTCCTCTTAAATAAATTTAGGCAACAGAGATCAGTGAATAAGGTCGTTTAGCTTTAGGCACGTAGACTATCTCTCTTTTAGCGGAATTTCTTTATAGCCTCTTTAATTATTGCAAATTATTAGGGTAGTAGTTTATAACTTTAGGATCTATCTGAAAACCATTCTGAATCATTGCTAATAATTTTTATTCCTAAAATTCGGTTACCGCAATAATTGTCGGCCTGAATGTGGTCAACTCAGCTGTATTTTATAATTTTATTTATTTATCAATAAAATATTCTGTTTGTAATTGTCAAATTTTTTTATTTTAATTTGGATAGAATTTACAATTTTCTTGTCATGCTTGAAAGTTTTCCGACTTATTGATTACTAGTTTTAGTTGACTCTAGGTGGTTCAGTAGAATAATAGGCATGCCTCCATGCCTCATTATGTTTGTGTATTTCTCATTTTAATTGTCATTCGCAGATCCAGGGGAGACCGTGGTCCTATGACTCCCTTTAAAGTTAAAATTATGCATCGAAAAATCGCAGCCAAAGCAGAGATTCATCCCTTTGAAATGTAGTGGAAATATTTCCGCCAAGACAACTCCCCGCTCGTGAGTTTCATGCCTGTACAAGGTATGTCCCCCCCCCCTCAACTTTCAAGAGCTAGATCGAACCCTGATTATCATTACTCATAATTTCATATTTGTGAAAAAAAGTTCTTCTGATTTTATCACAATGAACCAGTGATACCGGTATTCTTTCTATTACTTGTGCCTATATGCTTGTTTCATTGTAGTTTAGAAAATGGCTACGAGGACGTCACAAGTTAGTTTAGTTAACTACTTTATATTCAATTCGACATATGGGCCGAAAGAAGGAGAAGAAGAAAAAAGAATCTTATACTACTATCCGCCTGATGTGGCCATTGATACCAAGATTAGGCAGATTGGCTTGTGTGAGGGAATCATAAAATTAACAAGGTACCGTACCTTGTGATTGCTCAGTCAATATTTATCTTCACTAGTAGCCTACATCTGATTTCAGAAACAACATTTTTTCAAGGTAATAGATAATATTGAAATACTCCATCGTATGTTATGCTGTATTGAAAACGGAGCATTGCGTTAAAAAAATGACTTTTTAATGTTATTTCATTGCTTGGTGACGTGTTTTTGAAAACGAGCTAAAATATTAGCCTATGCCTTACTAATATTTTGAATATTTCCATTTAATTGCGAGCGATATAATTTGGTACATGCAAAAACATAACAATCGTATGTTTTTGTGTAGGTCTATAATCAAAAATTAAATGGGTTTGAATATTTTATAAAATTTACTATAAATCTGGACTTACCTAACAAGTTTTGAGTTCTTTTATTTAGTTTCATATTTTTACTGTGTACATGGCATAAGCTGACTGTAGCTCGTTAGTGTAATATTGGTTCATATGGCTCATGGTTTATAATTGTTGTGTAGTACTTTCAGTGACAGTTTCGTGGACTCGGTTCATACACAGAAAACTCGCCAGCTGTTATACCAGCCCGAGAAAGATTTCTGGACTGTTTTGGTAAATTTAGTTGATTTTAATGACCCTGGCTAATTATTAATTGCAAATTTTAAACTGAATTGATTACAGCATAAATTTATAATATTAGATGTGGAGTAAATTGATTTATTACATTCGCCTTTTAAGATTTAAATGTTTGTACACTGATTTGAAATTAATGACATTAGTTAGAAGTTTTCGTCAAATTGTAAATTTTTGCAAGAAAGAGGCATAGACCTCCTTTCCACGATGCATATGTTGCATGCAATTTTGCATGCAATTTTGCATGCAATTTTGTATGCAACTATAAAAATTAAAATAAATCATAATTTTTGATGTCCATTCTTATGCGCTACAGGCAAACCTGTAGGCAAGCCGTGTCGATGTTAACACGGGTTTGACGTTAATATTGGAGCTGGGTTTTTACGGCCGGATGCCCTTCCTGTCGCCAACCAGAATAATAAATTACCCTGGACGATGATTATCAGCTAGCGACACTTGTGTGCTTAACAGCCTTGCTGAAAGGTCTGTAACGCATGGTTTCATAGTTGCCGGCGCCGGAACTGGAACGCAGGTCCTCTGGACCCAAAGCCCAACGCCTTAGCCATTACACCACAGCTCCTCATTGTGGTGTAACCACAGCGAGTTTTCTTAATCATAAAAAAAAATTGCAACGTAGAATGTCCTGAACTGCAAGCCGTGCATGAAACGCAGTTAAGGAACATGCCGTGTATGAAACCCAGTTAAGGAAATCGTTGTCAGTACAACTTTTGTTTGTCCGCCTTAACACGGTTGCATGCAAAATTGCATGCAAAATATGCATGGTTGAAAGCGACCCTTACGTTACTAGGGAGCAATTGCTTGCAACTTTGCAAACCATATATGCAGACGGTGAACGTTCCTTGTCTGGAGAAGACGGTCGATGGGAAGGTGGTGGTGGATTATCTCGAGGAAGAGGTTCATGACCAAGTCTATCAGTCCATTCTCGTTCAAGTCTACCAGGCATTCAGGGTACTGGCAGCCTGGCACCGAACCTTTCATACAACTTCACAGCATATTAAATATGATCATGTTAAGTTTGTACAGGTTGCACATCTTGTTATAATTGTTCATGATCGCTAGCTTTTAGGTAGATGTATTTAATTTTCAAAGGTTGCTGTACTAGTGTTAGGCGGTGATATTCTAAAATAGTTGAACACTTTCAGCAATATGCAAGTTTGCAATACTGTTATTTACTGATCGTTGAATATTAGTTTCCTTTAAATTTGTTATTTTAAATGAATTTTTAACGTCTGCTTCATTTTCAGTATTTTTCATATGAATGATTAATTTAATCAAGTCATCTGTTCAAGTTATGTCAGGGTGAAAGATTGGCTTAATCTGTTTCAGCTGTTTAACGGGACGATAACTTACATTTTATCAAAGGTCGACAAGACCGGGCTGATGCCGCGGTTAGAACATTTCTTCAATAGGGTTTGTGAACCTCAATTTTTCAGAGCAAGTTATGTTTTTATGATTTTTATGATTTTGTTTTGAGTCGAAAGTGCTGTGCTTCAATGAAAATTTCACAATAGCTGCAACATCATGTTTCGACTGTGATCACAGTTTAGCATTATTTCTAATTTAATAGTCAATGAACATTGGCGAATTTGGCATCAAATTTACCGCCCCTAAGATGATCTTTCGTGATTTTGATGTGTTCTGGTCTGAAGTGAATTAAATTGATAAAATTTTTAAAATTCTATATTTATTTGTACCGGACGCTAATTACTTGAATAAATTTAGTAATTAGCCTAAATTGAATATAAGTAAATGAAATTGGACGCCATGAGGATGATTCAATTGCTGTCTTGTTGGATTAACATCTAATTGATGCCTGATTAACACCGGATTGACATCTGATTAAAACATAATTAACGCCTGCGGCCTGATTAACACCAGATTAACATCCAATTAATACCTGATTACAGTGATTAGCACCAGATTAACACCTAGCAGTAACACGGCAACTTCCTTGCTATTATTAGCTGTGATGTTGTGGTTTTGTTTTCAGTATTTATCGACGCTTCAGCTTGCGCGTGTGGGCGTGCTGGAGACGTTCAATGGGATACAGTATCTGCCGCTGGACAAGCATTCCTACGCGCGCATGCAGAGCTTTCTCAACCAGCTCAAGTCCGCTCTACCTCAGATCACCTACACCATACTGCTGCACAACGAACAGCAGATCTGGTGGGCAAGGGCTCGTCCTCTACGGCTTCTCATGTATCCTTGATATGGAGGGTTTATGTACATTGAACAAAAATTGCAGAATAAAATGGATTAATAAAAAATGGAAGTGAAAGAATTTGCGAATAAGAAGGCAGGATTAGCAATAAATATAATGATGTAAGTTGTTTACTTCTTGTTCCTTTTTTGTTTGCCTATGATATAATTCATATAATAATCATTTAATTCAAATTAATATCTTGGATTTAAATTTGATGTTAATTTAGCATTAGTGGATAATATTGTTGTTATAGGATAAATATGAAACTTAAATAAATCTTGTTGGTATAATGCAAATCTTGGATTGGAGGATTGAGTGAACGAGACTTGCCTGATTGCTAGGAGTGACTTGGATCAGGATGACACGCGGATCATGTACAACTACCTCTCTACTGTTCTGTTCCCCGCCGTGGCAGCACAGGAGTCCCGCCCTCACGAGTCCAGGCCTGCCAGTGCCAACGGTGACAGTCACAGCGCCGGACGGTATGCATTTCATTGGCATGCTAGCACCAAATGTTGCACTATAATGCTGTATGGCGCTTGATGCTGCTGAATTTATAGTAGTTCAGCGTCACCAGCTTTAGTTTCCTTGTAATGCAATGAGGCTTTAGCAAGTAGCCTCCTCCTCAATGCACAGACTGCGGGTCCATCGCGTCGACTGACCCTGCCCTCTTGTTATAGCATCATCCCAGGCTCGATGTAAGCGAGTGGCATCGCTGCATTAATGTTTTTTGTTGTTTGCTGAATCTCATCTTATTTTTTGTTATTGAGTTTTTGTTAGCTTATAATTTTTATTTATTTCAATGACCGGCAAGTGAATGCTACTTTTGAACTCTGTTTATGATCAGTTTGACTAGTTACTTAAACAACTAGTTACTACAACAACTGGTTACTAAAACAAATAGTTACTAAAACAACTGTGTACTAAACAAATAACGCAGCTTTTATATGACCGCAGTACTGGTATTACACTTCCATAGTAGAAGAATTGAAGAATGTTGAACATCAGCACGCCATGCCCCAGCTCTTGGCTAGTGAAACGAATATTTGTGCAGGTTTGTGCACGGACCTCCGAACCTTGCTGATGAATCCAACATGGGTCCTATTCCAAAGCTGCACCTGACTGACTGCGGCGAGAGTGTCGAGTGCTTCTTGGTTGTGTATCGACTGAGCACCACCACTCTCTGCATGCTTGTCAGAGGTGCAGAAGCAGCTATGATCCATCGCTCTGCGCGTGTTTAATTTTGTATTGTCTGTCTGTTGTTGTATGACTTTGTTAAATTGTGGTTTCTAATTGGTTTCTATGTGTGTTCAATTGTCTTCCAGTTTCTATTGCTGGTAGACAAGCATAAAATTATAGATAAATTTACGTATTCCTAGATGTTATTTATCTGATAGTAAGTATTACCGTAGGTTCTACAGTACTGAAGTCAGTCCAACCTTTTTCACGCTAGGTTTGCTATATTCTTCAATTCCTACATGCGGCATGGTCATGATATATATTTGTTACACGCATGGATATTTAACATAAAATAGTTCAATTTATTTCTTGTAGGAGATTTTCAAATTACGTTTGATTTTCTGCAAAAAATCAACAAATTCTGCTCATCTCAACTGGCTTCTACCTCTGCCGATATTGCCGAACACTGTCCAAAGAAGACGTCAAGGTTTCAACACTTGAACTGTCTTAATCATTTGTTTATAGTTAAAGTACTTCTGGGTTAATGTTAAGCCTTATGAGTAAGATAATAGAGGATTTGTGGACTTTTTGGGCTCAGTGTCCTGCAACTAGACAGTACTTAATACATGATACATCGTTAAGTATTTAGTTGCGGTAAATATTTCAGGATTTTTACCCGTTACTGTGAAATCTATAAGTACTGTTGGACTGTTGGTGTTGGAGACATTGCTCTCTTTGCACGCGATGTAACCTATTACAATTTAGTATTGTAAAATCCGATCATCGTTGAATAATTTCGATTGCAGTGCTAAATTGTAGAAGTTTGATATGCTGTTGTTGTCAATGATGTAATATACAGTTCAGCAGAGCCAGAGCACAAATGCAGCGCTGTTGTAGAAGTATGTTGTGCAATTATGGTGACGTAATGTACAGTTCAGGAGAACCACAGCACAAGTACATCTACTTCAACCGCATGAACATGGCGGAGAAGACTTCGATCTGTGTCGGAGGAGGCAAGCACTCGCTAGCCTTTCTGCTCCCGGACAGCGCGCTCCGCATGATTGGAAACATCTATGCCGACTTTAGCTGGTCGGCACTCCTGCTGGCTTGCACTTGGAATTATTTTCAATATCCATTTAATAAATATTGTAGATTATTAAGTGATATAGACAAAATTTAGAATAATTGTTACAATGGATCATCTAAAAAGGTGGTAACTTGTATAGTACGCAATTTATATCGGAGTTTGTGCTTTAATTGTCATTTCCTTGGATTCATTATAATGCATTGTTTATTTTCTGTTCTGCATATATGGCATGTAGTATTGTGTTTTATAGTTATTTATGTAAAGTACATACATTTCACAATTTTAGGACGTTGTCAAATGCGCAACTTGTATTGTCTATTTGTTACATATGTGTTGTGGATCTATAGTTTATAAACCAGTTCAACATTCATTCATGTCTTAGTCTCTAAGGAGCTAAATGCCATGATGCTAGATAATGCTAAATGCCATGATGCTACATAATGCTAAATGCTGGATAAATTTAGTCCAGCACCCGCTGTATTTGCATATAGTATGAAGCTTGTACTTTGTAGGCTTTAAAACTCGAATGGCATCAATTTTTGACTCTTCTTTGTTTTATGCAGTATGTCAGAGTTGGCAGACGGTGAGATAATCGCCAAGATCTCCAACGACTGCTGGATTGTCGGCAAGAAGGCCGATCAGAGGGAGGCGTATATCGTCATCAATCAGAAGAACGGCAATCTCGCTGAGATTAACGGTCTGCGCCTTGCTGCATTCATCTATATAATTCTGACATGGTTTATGCTGTCGATGTATTGGGACCTTTAATAGATGGATGAACTCTATAAAATTAAAATTTTATTATCTTAGGAATAGCTATTAATTTTAACTAAATGTTTATGAAAACATTACTGAGTAGCTGCATGTGTATCGCTATTGTTATTACGTTAATTATTCAGTTAATACTAGCCTTGTTCAGTATTTGATGTGGCTTTTCACGTTGAGAGTTATAATATAATTAATTTCATGATTTTGAAGAAGAAAACTAGGCTCAGTTGTTCAATCTAGAGTTTTTTGAATGATCTGAGATATTGAAATAACTCTCAAGATATTATAACAGCGAGTTATTGAATATGTGTGATCTAATTTGCGTCGTCTGATTGGTCATGACGTCATTTTTATGGCAATTTAAAACCAAATAACTCGATTGAGCAGCTGGTTCTTATTAGAGTGATCGCACTCGTGTGCTGTCGGCTGTCAACAATGAGTCACATTATTTCTAAATATTTGCAATTTAAAATATGTCTTTGACTTGACATTATGTGATGCTGAGTTAAATTCACAATTGCCCTTACATTTCTTATTTTTATACTGGTTAAAAGAACATTGTCTCTCATCACTTGTGCTCATGTATTTTGTTATTTGGAATTTTTTGTTTATTGCAGAGGAAGTAAAGAGGGTGTGTCAAGCGAATTTCAGCAATATATTTTTCCAAGACTGACGGACAGCGCTGGAACATGAAAATATGCGGAAATCTGACAATTTTTATATTAGTATCGTTATATACTATCTAGGACGATAATAACCATCATGTATTTATTTATTTATTTGTTGGTGTAAGACGAACAACTTCGTGGCATTAATGCATTACTGGGGTTGCACGGAACAATGCCAGTGTGATTTTTAAATAATTAGGGAACTTCAATAATTCTATCAAACTGATAAAAGTCTCAAACATTTATGCAATTAATTTGGTAATGTGCAGTTTTATTGCAATGTAAAATTAAAACCATAAATAATATTGCTCGTGCGATATTATACATTTGGGTGTTTCATTATTCGTCCCGTTAATCATAGACGACAACCTTCTGTAATTTTGGCAAATTTCGCGAATCGGAAAAACTTGAAAAAATTACATATGCGAAAATAAAGATGCAGAAGCTAGGCTATATAATAGGCAATCCTCAAGACGTGAAAATTAAGTGCAGTCAAATTTCTGAGAGGCAAAACCACAAAAATATGCAGCAAAAATTACCAGTACAGTACAATCATGTACGTCTACACAATCTATGCAGCCAGGCTGCAAAAGCATTACTATTTTTCTCACAAATCGTTAGATGTCGTGAGGTATAAAATTAGCAGATTTGGACACCATGGTTACTGTGGCGGAAGTAGAATTGCGGCTAGATCGGCGCAGAGATATGTGACGTCATAGTTGACCTATTATTCTAATAATGTATCCTATTACCTAAAAATTGATCACCTAAAACGTCACATATCTTTGGATCGGCGAAACAAAGATACCCAATGACGTCATTGGTGATGCCCGAGCCAGAGCCGTCAAAATATGATTAGCTGTAACGCATTCTGTTCCTAGTCGCTGACACACATCCAGCCGCTCTCAGAATTACTATAATAATAATCTTCATTCTCAATCTCAAAGCCGTTTAAAATAGTGTCATAATCACTTCTGCCAACAATCACTTTTATTTCATCTGAAAAGCACAAAGGATTTGTGGGGTTAAATTTTAGATTTCAGCAAAAATTAGCATTTCTTGTTAAAACATTAAATCATTGTTGTCTCGTTTGGTTATGCTGGCCCAGACTGCGCTGGTGTCGAGAGTCAGTTACTGGTCTACGATAATTGTGCCTAGTAGCCTAAAGGCAATGCAGCGTGGCTAGGCAACCGTGACGGTCCGTGTCTGCGTGGTCACGCTTGTATGACAGCGCGTCAGTCAGCTATGCAGCGCGCCGACAGTCTAGACATGGGATTGACGTCGCTCCAAGGCACAGCTTGAGTACTGTTAGGCTTGCCTAGATATGGGATTGTTTCGTTCTAATGCTTGACGCTCTGTACACGGGCTTGACCTGCTCGACTTCATTCGACAAACGTCAACTAAAAGGCGACAATTTCTCGTGTTAATTGTGGGAATCAACTTGATTTTAGTGACGTAGGCCCGAAGTTATAGTCGTTACTTGAGCGACGGCGGCTACTTGAGTAACCTACTTGAGTAAAAAATCGACAA
>JAQIWG010006694.1:0-13060 GCA_034695025.1 Chamaedrilus cognettii | reverse complement strand
AGGGCTAGGGTGAGAAGTGCCTGGGCAAACTTTAACAAACTGGGACCTATCTTGACAGCAAGGGGTGTCTCTTTGAAGCTGAAAGGGAAATTCTACTAAATGTGTGTGCAAAGTACGTTGGTATATAGAATTAGACATGGCCAGCGAAGGTGGAGGATCTTCAGAGATTAGAGAAGACAGAGAAAATGATGGTGAGATGGATGTATGGAGTGTCATTGAAGGACAAGTGTCAAAGCAAAAATCTAAGAAAACGGTTCGGTGTCGAATGTATAACGGACATGGTGAAGAAAGGGAGACTGAGGTGGTTTGGACATGTGGAACGCATGAATGAGGTAGACCGGGTATCCGCATCCCGATATATTAAGGTGGAAGGGATCGTTTGAAGAGGGAGGGGGAAGAAAACATGGCAGGAGGCGGTAGAGAGCGATATGAAGGAGCGAGGCATGAATAGAGAAATGGCAAAGAATCGAGAGTTGTGGGGGAGTCCCATCGTGAGAAACGTTCAACCTGTGTTGACACGGAAAAGTGGACGTAAAACGTAAATGATGATGATGATGATGATACAGGTGAGCGACATAGATTTTGCAGCTCATTTGGTCTGTTCAATAGTTTTAATCACATTTTAATGGTTGCTTGAACTTGTTTCTCATTTGTTGAATTATTACATTAGCAGGTATTATAATGTATTCAACAGTCGGCTAGGTGACCTATCAATAGGTATTATAATGTATTCAACAGTCGGCTAGGTGACCTATCAATAGGTGAAGCGGTTAGGCTGAGTTTTTCCATCAAGTGTTAAAATTTCATCCGAGGTCATGACGTCATCACACCCAATGAGTGCGCTGAAAGCTTGATCTATGGTTAATTTAGCCCCATGCTATTGGCTTTTGCAGAATAGATCTCGGATTAAAATTTTAACACTAGATGGAAAAACCCGGCCTTAATTGCTTGTTAATTGGGTCAGCATAACATCGACTTCAAAGTTTTCTATAACTGTGACAATCGGCACAGAAACCAAAATGCTATAATTCTTTATTTATTTTTTACCGCGCAAAAAGTGCTGTTATATTGTTCAAAGGAGACAAATTCATAAGTTAAAGCGATCAAAACTATTCCTTAATCTGCACCAAGTAATAGTTTAAGTAAGAAGGTATCTTCAGCCGAGTGCACGATGTAAGATTTTGACTTTTCGAGCAGATGTATCAGCTACATAATATAGGTAGCCTAGATTGCAATTTGACCTATATCTACAGGATGCGGCAGCCAAATATGCAGAATTCTAAAAATCAATAACTTTAAGATTTTTCAACCTATTCATATAATTTTTATGCCATATTGCGGAAGAAAGTTGGGAGTTGCTTTTTACGTAACCAGTAAAAATAGAAACGCACCATGTTCACAGCACGTGTTCGATGTGAGTGCCGCAGCGTGACAGGCATTGTCTGACGCACAAGGTCGAATTGTTTATTACCTTCTCCCAAACTTTTCTTGATGTGTCGCGTAGATCCTATTTTCAACGGCAGTTTCAGTTTCTAGATGTTTTTTGTTGACTTGTTTTTGTTGATTTTTTTTTTTTTTAAATAGCCTACACTATCTGTGCCTCATTTCCAAAGGAAGAAGTCAGGATGGCTGAGGTCAGTGTGGTGAAGGTTATGTGCGCTCGGTGCATGCTGCGAGAATCAGATGCCCACCAAATTTTTCTTCAAGTCAATTCAGCATTAATTCTATAGTTAGCCATCCTGTTAAAACCATTCATCCTCTCGAGCAAAACCTAGTCTTGACGACAACACTGTCAAAATTTGTTGAAAAGTTGGCGATTTCGTTCAGCATTCATGATCATCGTGTTGTCTCGTCCTCTAACCAAGGCGGACCGGTGATGGTGCGTAGGCTACGCGTGTCACCGAGTCGCACACTTGAGCGAAAGAAGGGACCATTCAGCGACTTCTTTACGGTTATCCGTACCCCAATAGCCAGAGTATTGTCAACTATACGCCATTTGCATGAAAATGTGATTCATTGGAGAACCGGACAATCCAATATAATAAACAATTTTGTCGCGCGCGTCAGAGAATGCCAGAAACGCGGCGGCGCATACATGCAACACGCGCAGTGAACACTGTGCGTTTCTTTTTCTATTTGATATGTAAAAAAAACTCCTGTCTTTCCTCTACAATATGGCATAAAAATCATACGAATCGGTTGAAAAACGTTAAAGTAATTGATTTTTAGGATTTGTAACATTTGGCTGCCGCACCCTGTATTTAACATGCAACGTAATTACATCATGCAAATTTAATGTCAAATATATTGCGTTCTGAGCTGTGGAAGCGACTCAACTCCATATAATAAGTTAATACGCAAATTAAGAAATATAAAAATCTTTAAAGATGTGTTTCTATTTAATATTTATAATATTAAAATTTAAATGCTTAACCAAAAGCAATTTGTACAACGATCTCAAAATATACATTTACAAAACGCAGCTAAATAATCCTGATTGTTATATCTAGGATCAAGTGTGCACAGCTAAATCTATTCATCTTTTTCATCGGTCACTTAGCTTCTACTCTTAGGAATTCTCTCAGAAGCTTTAAATTTTTGTCATTATGGTCAATGCTTATCATTCCCTTCCATTCTTTCTAAGTTCCTTCCTTGCCACCCACCACAATCCCTTCCCCCTTCCCTTTTCCTTCCCCCATCTCCCCTGTCACGCATGGTTGGGCGGAGCCTCCGCGGCACGGACTGTCGGTCACGTGACGCGTCCCATTCATCCATGGCCTCCAGACGATCTCGCATCGATCTTCAATTGTTGCAGCAGCGACTGGACGTCCGTCGGCCTCTGCCTGAATGCAATGATAGCTATCCCAGCTGCCCGCAGCACGCAACCGCACTGTCACTATTAAAAAAATTCTTGCCTTTTAATTTTGTTGGTATAGGGTTAGGTAGGGTTGGGTTAGGCATAGGGTGAGTTTAGGATTGATTTGATCAATTGTGCTTAGATTAAGGTTCTTTTTCTTCTTCTTATTCTCTTTCTTCTTCCTGTTCTTCTTGGATCGGGCGCCATTGCATATGTTGTGGCGCCCTCGCAGCAGCCTCCACAATCTTTCTGACCCCTTCCCGTTCCTCCACTTTCCTCACGATGGTCTTCATCAGTTCCTTTTCCTTGTCCACTTGGCGATATTTTTTTTAAATGGCGTTTGTGGTCTTTCACATCCACGTTTCCCTTGAACTCTTATATACCTGCGAAACCGTCATCAGGTCTAAGTTAAGTTTACGATTAATTTGAAAGCAAGTTAATGGAACTACCAGCGGGAACCTAGCTGCGGGTTGCTGCGCTTGCTGCCAGCATAGTGCCGCCGGCCCCCGGCATAGGACCCCCTCCTTCAAGCTTCACGGATGCCCCTCAGCAGGGCTTAATTTAATTAATTTTATGGTCTCCACAAATTAGTACATAGTGCAGAAGGAATAGCTTAGGCTAAACCTACGGCACCAATTACATGTCTACTTTGCTTCCAATGATAACTTGTGAGCGCGGAGGGGGGGGGGCTGACCGAAATTTTCAAAGCAGTTCTTAACAGTCATTGCTTAAACTGACCATTGATCTTGGTACGCACTGCACATTTTTGCCATGTGGACTCTACATCGAATTCTATGGTCCCCACATATTCGTGTCACTACACCTTTAAACTTAAGTCATTCCTAAAATAAGCTATATTTTAAAATAAGTGCTACACATTTTTTTCGTATAGACTTCACATTTCACTCCAAGGTCTCCACATATTGGTTGGACTACACCCTTAAATTATGCTCTGCTCCTCCGTCTCTCCCCCACTCAAACTATTTCTTGTGTCACCTTCGTATCCATTGGAGTGGAGCTCAATTTCTTAACAGTGATTGAGAAGATTGTTAAGATTACAGCAGAAAGGATATCCAGGGTTAAAGTAGATGCGTGTGGAGCGTTTTACCAGCATCAAAGCCTACTACACCTGTTTACGGACAATTTATCCGCCTTCCATCGAAATTTGCTCGACATATTTCTGTGTGTTATATGTACCGCTGCAGTGGTAACTTATCTTAAACTTATGCTAAAAAGCCAAGTTGTTAAAATTAAATTAAATTAAAACGATCGATAAGACACGGTCAAAAATTGATGTTTTTGTTTCTGATTGTGGGAAATTTCTGGGAAATGGTTTGACTCTGACATAGTATCACTAATTCATTCACAATATTTATCAATGCAATCACCTGTACATACATGTACTTCCACGGAGTTACTTTTACATACTTTAAAGGACGGATAGATAAATGAGCCGTTTGTTTTTTGTGTCGCAGCAGCAGCAGCAGCAGCAGTAAGTCTGCTCATCTGAGCGCTGTGCTCGCTGAACTAAAGCGAAGCCGGCTGGCGGGCCCCAAGTCGAGCTCTGGCGCCCCTCGGCCCTCGCACGGCCCGGCCGCAGTCCCCCCTTGGGGGGAACGGGGACCCTCCCCTCGTCAGTCCACGGCTCAGGGTGCGAACTGTGCTCTGTTGCCGTTATAACGCTTTGTACCAATCTGCCAGCCTCCGGCTTCTTTGTGTATGGGCGTCCCGAGGCATTGAATATGACTGTAATATTTAATTTTTTTCTTGTTGGTTAACGGCACAGCGACACACGAGGGTCATTGTAGTGCCAGACGATGATTAACGTTGTCTTGTGTCGCCAAAGTCAGCTCTGCGGCGCTCTGGGACCAACCCTGGTCAGTTACCAAAGTTAGCCCTGCGTCGCTGAAACTGCTTCAACTGCTCATTTACCGACCTCGGAGGAATGGAGGGCTGAGATTGACCCTTGACGTCCCCGTGCAGTTGTCGTGTGCGATTAAGTCTACGTTGCCTCCCTTTGGGCTTTACTCCGGCTTTTACAAATTCACCGGAGCCCATTGGGGGGCCGGACTGTAATAGTCTTTGTTACTACACAAACCCTTACAAATTCTCAAAACCAAATACATGTAGCTAATTCAGTGGTCATGATATGGGGGAGACTTACGGTTAGATTTAGGTTTAGGCTCAGTTTAGAAAAATGTGACAAAAATGCTAAAATAAGCCTAGTTGCTTAGCAACGTCAATGTGAGCCATTTTTATATTGTCTGGTTCAATTTCAATTTAGTAGTTTTAGTTGTGTTCCAAATAATGTAATAAAGTAACGTAATCTTTGACAAGAAAGAAGCTTTATAATTATACTGCTATTTCGGTCACTATCAATTCTGTGAAATATCATTTACTTGTACACGTAAGCCATATACTAGCAACAGAGTATTCTGTGTATTTCAGATTCCGGTGTCAAAGCTCGCGATACGTCTGCATCCCCGCAGTCACGCGATAGGACACCAATGACGTCATCGGCTCTGACCACGCCTCCCGCCTACCGCCCGCACTCGCGTGACAGGGCATCGATGACGTCATCCTCTCTGACTACACCTCCCGGCGCCGCCTACCGCTCACAGACGTCATACGGCAGTGGCCCGGTCGGGTCAAACGCGTCGAAGACAAGCCCCGCCTCTGACCGCAAGTCCGCCATGCCCAGCTTGTCTAGTCTCTACAGCGGGCTGGGTGCCTCGGGGCTAAACACCTCAGGGGGACTGGCGGAGCTTCAGGAGGGCCAAGGCTCCGTGCCCGCCCAATTTCCCCCGCTCTACCCGCCATACATCTTCATGGGGTTTCCCCTGCAGCCCCTCATGTCAGGGGCTCCCTACCAAGATGTGCTGTCCTCTCCGACACTGGGGGCCGGAGGGGCCCTGGGGGCCGGGGGCGTTCAGGGAGCCTCGGGGGCCTTGGGGAGCAGAGAAGCGCATGGGGCGGGAAAAGTATCAAGCGCGGATAAGGAACAGCGGCGGACCTCAGGCGATCATTCCTCGTTTTTGTCTTCTTCTCTGTCGTCTTCTTTCTCGTCTTCTTTGTCCTCCCCTCTATCGTCCAACTCTTCTCACAGGCGTCGCAAGTCGGGCCAGCCGTATCATCAGCAGCAGCAGCATCAGCAATATTCGCAGCAGCATCAGCAACATTCGCATCAGCGGCAGTCGGGACAGAAGTCGAGCAGGAACGGGTCATCGACGTCCGTCACCGGATCCTCTGCGCTCTCATTCCCCATGACGTCACTGATGTCGTCACTAGCCGCGACGTCATCATCGCACATGTCGTCGATGCCTCTGACGTCAGCGCTCCTGCAGTACTCCGCGTCGGACGCCGCCGCGGGGGGCTTAGGTGCAGAATTAGGGGCGGGGCTGGGAGCGGGGTCGGATGCTCTCACCCAGCTCGACCTCTACCGCTCGGTGGCAGCCTATCAGTCAAGCAAGGCCCTCGCAGACCTCATGCGGCTGCAGAGCTTCGGACTCGGGGGGTTTGGAGGCACGGGCCTTTCCCCGGACCTCACCGGGGGCGTGTCGTCGTCCTGGGCCGCCGCGGCCGCTCTCCTCAGCGCGTCCATGGACCCCACAGGCCGCTTCCAGTTGCCCTTCGGCGGCGCGACGACCCCTGCCCCGGCGGGGGGTAACCCGAAGGGGACGTCGACGGCGTTTGGGGGGACCGACGCGCCGCTGAATTTCTCGTCGCGGAAGAGCGACGGAAGGAGAAGATCGTCTGGGGCGGGGGGCGGGAGGGGCTCGCCGAGTCCCGGGGGAGGAAGGCAGGGAGGGGCGGCGGGGGGGCAGAGGGGGTTTGATGAGTATGGGGCGCTGGATCTGACGAGGAAGTAACCTACTGAACCTCGTTGATGGGGCGATTGAGACTGAATCGCTAGGGGCGACATGCACCAAGTTTAGTTGAAATCTCAATTTAGATGCATCGATCAGAGTACAAAAACAATGTAGTAACTGGAAGTGCTTGTTCCACTGTGGTCTTATTTCCAAAATAAAGATTTGATTTTAGTTGGTGTAGATATTGCTCTGAGTGGCTTAATGACTGAAGTGTTGAGCTGCTTGAGTGGATATCTGAATGTTGAGTCTACGCAGTGAATCATTAGCAGATTCGACTAGTGGATGACTGAAAGGTAAACTTGTGGACAGAGTGGCTTGCTGATTGAAGCGTTCTGTTAATTAACTGAGAGAAGCTGCTGACAATGTTGAGTGGAGATCGGAACATGATGCATTCAGTTTTAACGGCTTGTAAATCCTTGATTGATGGCGATAAAGAAGTAGTAGTAGACGACTATGAGGGATCAGTTTTACTTCAACTTTACTTCAACTTCTCGACTGCACTCCATCCTATTGAATATTATTTGCAGGGCTCACGAAATTAAGCACTTTTGCGAAGGGTGCATGAAGTGACTCGAAATCTTTTTTGCTGCAGCTGGGAATTGAACCGACTCTCTGCCACACTCGCAATCGAAATGGTCGAAGTGGTCGAAGTTCGCATCTTAGACCACTCGGCCACAACGCTTCGCCAAACTTACTGAAGATTGATGAAGTTTGCCCCTCCCAGCATCCACAAATCTGCATTTAAAAATGCCAAGCTCATTATTCACTAAAGGAATCTTGCCTCAAATCCAACTTAGACGAAAAATGTGAAAGATTAGTTTGAAAAGTTTTCGCATGTTCAATTGTTTACCCTTTTTGTGGCTAAGTTCTACTTTTTGATTGCTTCTGGATGACCGGAAATATATTTTGCTTCTCCTATCGTGAAATCCAGCCGGCGCCCCTTCATGGTTCCTGGAAACCGTAGCCGTTTTCACAATCAAGAAGAACTTAACCCAAACTACATACATCAAGCAGACGAAATAAGAAACAAAATGGAATAAATGTCATGTTTCATTTCAGTTCTATTATATGGGGTTTCAGTGTAGAGTTTCATAGACAGGCAACAATAGCTATATCTATGAACAGTAACCATGCAACAATATAGCCACTGATGTAGTCTTGGAACATGTAGTGGGTATACTCGCAAAATGTGGCCCCCCCGAAAGAGACTGTATCTTTTCGTGCAGAACTGGCGATTGTGGTGCAGAGTGCTGACGAAAGTTGTTTTGCTTAGCAGTACTTAGTATATTATTTATGCTCTTTATGCTTTTCTTCTAAAAAGTGCTTACTCAGTTTTTAGACAATTGTTAACAGCACTCAAGGGCTGGTTTCTCCAACACGGATGTAATGGTGGTTCTGGATTTAACCCAACTGTTTGCATAGCCTAATCCTGAACCATCATTAAATCAGTGTTAGAGAAACCAGCCCTAAGTCTCCTCATCAATAAATTCACTCTGAAAACAAATGGAGTGGTTGCTCTCTCTTCTCAGTGTATTCTGCGTTGCGAGTCAAAAATTAGCGGGTATACTATAGCTTTACTACAGCACTGACTATAGCTTTTTCACGATTTTCTGTGAGTTTATATAATTTCTGTGAGTGGCATGAGCGTACTATGCTACACTCCATGAACGGTTTGAAATGAAAGTATTGTACATGTCGTATTTTCTAAACTTTTGTTCTTGCTATTCGTGCTTCTTTCTAGTTAAAACTATTACTTAAGCACTGTTTATGCTGCAGTCTCCAATTGAAATTAAACACAAATCATCACATGGGCCTGCTCTATCCATAAAGAGTACAACCTTTATTGAAGATCATTTGAAAATCGTGTTGTTTGTGTTGCGAATGACGTTCCATTGCATTGCCTGAAACGTGTGTGAGGGATGCATGTATATATTTGTCGTGCCTGTCTGCCAACGGTGCCTGTAACATAATTGTACCCTTTTGAAATCGCTTTCGTTCTACGTTTTTCATGTTTTAATGTTACATTTTTCAAATTGAAGGTATCGAAGTGTTTGTGTGAATTACTGTACAACAAGAAATTTTTGCGTGCATCTAATTGTCACGAATTTTGCAAATCGGAAAAATTTGCGAAAATTGCACGCAGCAAATATAATGCTGCAGAAGCTAATATAACGAGAAGTCTTCAAAAACGCTAAAATTAAGTGCAGCAATTTCTGAGAGGTAAAACCGCAGAAATAACATGCAACAAAAATTTCATGTTTTACAGTAAATGAAACTTGCAAAGAAGTATATGAAAACGATTTCAACGTTCTAGTTAGCCTTACACCTAATTCTGTTCTAGTAGAGCGCGCTTGTTTTTTTTCGAGTTGATGTGTAGCTATATACACTTCCGCATTGCACGTTATCTTTTATTGGTGGTGCGGTGCAAAAGTTACAATTATATTTAAGATTGTTATGCACAAAGCGACGTCAGTTAGAATTTGATATCTAGACCTATGGGACAATGATGAATAACACGCAGCAATTTAGAGACTATAGCGTTTCATGCTTCAGAATCCAATAGCTGTTGTAATGCTACTAAATATTCTCGCAATTGAGAGAATTGAGATAGAGAAATTTGCAGACCTATGACATTTTTAAAATGGTTTAGAAACAAAGGTTATGCCTGATCAATTGATGGGATCAGCGGACGTGATAAAATGTTTGCTCGGATTATTTTGGTGTGTGAATGGATCCAATTTGAGTGAGTTGAATGAGAAGTTGGAGAATGTAAGCAGCCTTCGGTGTTGGGCACTTTGACCCAGATAGAGTCACTGGTCTACCTGGCTTTAGTTTACCATTAGCAGTGTAGGATGTTCGTACCAGATATAATGTAATTAATATAAATAAATTCGTATAATGATAATAAAACACATTTTAATGTAGCAAATTCTCATCCAATTACAAATCATCCTCAAACTAAATTTAATTTGATTTCATTTTGCCCATTTCAAATAAGGTATTGCATTTTCCAATGCGCTGTAACGCTAGCATCCGCAACATTCTCACTAATTCTATTTGGGTCACCAGGGTCAAGTCGCACCCTTAGCTTATTTGAGAGATATTCTTGAGCATGTCATTGTAAGATATTCCACAGAGCTTCCTGTTGCACAAGTGCGATTTAACAGCGAAAAGTTTTCACTTTTGTTTTCGTTTATTCGTGGAGTCATTTTCTAAAACATAGTTTAATTTTCTCGTTGCTATATGGATGAACCATAATTTCTGTGAGGCCACTACAATAGGATGGCAGTGGCAATTCAGAGATCAGGGAGTAATACCACACGGATTGGGAAGAGTGTGTATTTTCCAGTTTCTATTTCTGCAGCAAAAGTTTCACATGTAGACTAATTGTTGCTACGATTTATAGCGTTATTGTGTGAAAAGCAGTCTATACCGTTACTGTAGTCTGTGCTGTATATTATTTGAAAGGCTATAATTTTGAGCTTGTGAATTCCATTAATGATTGATCTGCTTCGCCTGTTATTGAGTAGACCTGGCTGTGAAGAAGTGTGATCGAAGTTGACTTGAATAGGCCTAACTAAACTGATGATGAAGTGCATGAAGCCTAACTAAACTGATGATGAAGTGCATGAAGCCTAACTAAACTGATGATGAAGTGCATGAAGCCTAACTAAGCTTAATTCTATTTTAGACGTTCGAAGTGAAAAGAGTTGGATATAGATAATCAATTTTTCTAAAGCAAAGAATTTGAAATTTAATATCCGTAATGACTAAACTCTATGTGGAATATAAGTATATAGCGTCTAGTATTGTTTACCGGACTATTGGCCTAATTTATGATCAAATGGTCAGATGATATTTGAAAGCTAAAGGCGTCTTTTGGCGAATGTCGTGAATCGATTAACATTCTTCAGATTTGACGCCAGAAGAAATTTAAAAATTGAAATCGCACAATAAATTTAGATCATCATATAGTCAATCACTTTTAGAAAAAGAACATTAATATTTTGTCCGTTGATTTTCGTGTACTCGATTCAAAATTTGAATGTATTTGAATGAGGAATTGATAAGGAATCTTGGGAGACACACATCATTTGTGTGAACTAATCGTTTATCAAATCGTTTTGCACTTGTTGAATTCGTCTTGAGTATTCCGAAATGCTAATGTACTTCTGTCTTCTTTTGTGTTCTTCTTTCTGCTGCGATTAAATGTTTATCCGACTGAGTGTTACTATATATGTTTGATACACTACATTCAGCGCCTATAAAGTTTACACAAAAAGTTTACACATAACTAACATACATGACTGTCGCGTCAATTAAAGCGTCATGTTTTAGATATAACCCAGACTGCTTCAATGTGTCAAGAATCTAAAGTTGGTCGGTTTTCAAGTTAAAGTTTATAAAACAATTGTACAATACTTCTTGCATACTGCATACAAAGCGCTGCATGCCAATTCACGGGAGTGAATTAAATTTATTCTGTGCAACTTTATTTCGCCACGAAGGGGGCATGCAAATGAACAAAATAACAAATCCAAATAAACAGCTGCAAAATAATCTAACGAGTCTAGATTAGGCCTAGTTCAAAATCTTCGTAATAAAGGCAACAATGAGAATTATATTATGAGGATGAGGATAAGGATGGCTCAAAAAAATTGGCCGGTACAATTACTACGCCGTTGCGGGAATGCTTTACTTCGCGACACGGTGTCGCAAAAATTCTTGCGCATTCACCGTCGCATGTCAGACATGGTACTATTATATGACGTTCTGCAAGTCGGCATGGTTGTGTACAGTGGCGGCGGAAGGATTAATTTTTGGGGGGGGCAGACGGTGCCAGAGACCTATTTTTAGGAGGGGCATTGCCCCCCCTAGAAAATTCAAGGGGGGCAATGTTTGATGTTAGAAAGTTTCTGTTAACGTGTTGGTAATATAGTAAGAAAAATGGAGCAAATCCAATAATCAAGGATGGGCAAGAACGAAATTGAAGGGGGGGCGTTGCCTCCCCCATACAATTTTAAGGGGGCATTTGCCCCCCCATGTCCCATTAGCGGGCCGCCACTGGTTGTGTAGCCTTAGTAAGTGGAGCCATCTCTGGTTAGATTCACTGGGATCATTTCTTACTACACTTGCAGGGACTCCTGCAAGCCGTAGAACAAAGAATTGGCTTACAGCTCAGAGCTCCCCGGGAAAATCGTAAAAGGCGACTAAACAAGGGGGAGCGGTCTGGCCCTCCGCACAGAACAGGACTGTTGCAGTCTTCGATACTACACACGGTCCTTAAACTCCCAAAAGCCACCAAGCACCATCTGGCTGGGTCCTTGTGTGAAGAACCAGTCGTTCTGATGATAACAATTATAGTGTTAACTGATGTGCTGTTCTATCGCCTCAAAAAGCCGCAGCAACGGCTTCGACCTAATTATTAGCCGCTGTGAAACTTTGCTTCACAACCAAAGTTCACAGCGGTTTTGATTAATTATCGAAGCAGCAGCAGCTGTGACAATAATCGGACTTCAGTTTAGCCCTTACAAAATCGGAGTAACGTTACGCCTGCTGCTTATAAAACAGCAGTAGTGCACTTCTATGCTTTTCAAAAAAGGAGTAGGCTTAGTCGGCCTACTCCACCATCGTCCATTTTTAAGAGTATTGTTACTCCTACACATATTAAAATCCGAGTACAGTTTCCAAAAAACGTGGTTTTTGGAGCAGGCCCACTACTTTTTTTGGGGAGTTAGCCCACTACCCACAGTACGTCAAAGGGGTTTTTATGGAACAGAGATGGGGGGGGGGTAAAAACATAAGAAAAGCTTGGGAGATTGCAGCGGGTCCATGATCGATCCTTTAGGGAGATCCCCTTTGATAGAGGTGGGAGATTTGAAAATAGATGTGGGGGAGATTTAATCCCTCCAAGCCCTAATCCGTGGCCTCACCACCGGCCTATAAATGCACTAACAAACCCTTGGCGCTAAATTGTGTAGCCTAACTAAAGTACTAGCGGAGGAGTCGCGTGCACCAGTCTCTGACGTATCTCGTAATGTCATCATGGACGCCCGCACGTTGATGCAAAAGGGTCCATTTGCACCCCCCTGGAAGAGCAGATTGCACCCCCTGGAAAAGCAAGTTGCACCCCTTGTGCGCCCCCTGGCCCCTAGCTTCTAGATTTGTCTCCCCAGTGAGAAGGGGACGCAAAGAAGGGAACTGAGCATTGTAAAGGACCTGTAGTGATAAAATGTAGTATTTGCTCCTGCTTGCTAACGTGTTGCGACACAGGGCTGAAAAATGGAAATGACTGCTAAGAATGTTTTCAAGAATTTCTGACAGCCCCGCGAGC
>JAQIWG010006693.1:0-13061 GCA_034695025.1 Chamaedrilus cognettii | reverse complement strand
GCGTGCGCTATTACACAGAGCGCGAGGGGTCTGCTGGACAGAATGCAGGAGCTCAAGAAGTCACAAGATAAACTCAGTGAGCAAAGTTTAACTTAAAACATTTCATTTTCGCCAGCAAGCGTGCAGAAGGGCATACAGAGTGGTCGTATGAAACTGATCGGATCGATAAGCAAGAAAGGTAGGTCAACTTTGTGATTGATAAGATACAATGGAGGATATTCTGTCACAATGACGACGCATAGCTTTCGTCAAGTGGGGAACATTTGCTACGTGACGTGCTAAGCTATTCCCTCTCTGTCTATCTCGCAGAGCCATAGGCCGTCGCGCCCTTACACCATAGATCTTGGTCGAGTGCCCGCGTCCATGCCGTTGACACCGGGATATTCCACTCTTTTCTTTGCTGGCCAATCCACGTTGTCTAAGGGCGACCGGAGGGCCTTCTCCATCCTGGTGGGACCCGGCGGGCCATGGAATGCCGCTGCAGAGCTCAAGAAACAGATGGGCCAGTGACAAGTTGATCCTAACAAGTGATCAAAGTGTCTAGTCACAGGATCAGATCATCTTTGTGGGAGTCAAGTCAAGTAGTTTATTTGGAAGGCAGGAAACAAGCAAAACAAAATACTTAAACAGCTATAAATAAATTTAATGCTTGCTGCCTCCCAGGCTACCAGGGAGGCTAAATTAGCCTATCAATGCTGGCTGCCGTACGGGCCTCTCCCCAGGCCCGTACGGCGAAATTTTTTCGTGTTCTTCACCTTATGGAACCAGCGGACACCCAGTATTAGTCTTTGGCAACGCATATGGAACGCCTGGAGATGATTCACATCCGCTTTGTTTGTAGTCCAGATTTCAGATCCACAGAGCACGATGCTCACGATGAGGGTAAAATAAACTTATCTCCTAGTATAAGAATAGGAGATAAGCTATTCCACAGTATGAAATACTATGTTAGGTCGCTTTTCATATCTCCCCCGTCCCCAGCCAAACACCATATTGATAATTTGTTGCTCGATCATTATTAAACATGACTACAATGACATGTCGTGGCGTCATTGCAATCTTAAAATTTGGCCAACTTGCATTCATATACTCCTATTTAAAAACCAACACTGGGAAAAAAATTGTCCTACTGATGCAAAAAAAAAGTTAGACTTATGTGCGAAATGCGTTCTTTGCAACTATCGGGACAATCGCGAAATGGTGTAACGTAGGCTATTTGCAATAGGCCTAGGCTGTACACTATTCGCTTTATCTCTGAAAAGCTGTGCTGTTTCCCGGAACATTTTCAGATCCGATTGAAAATATAACTTGCCAAGTCAAATAGTTTTTTAAACTTTTTATAATCGAACTGAGTCCGATGTTGAACACGTGGACCGGTGGGTACCACCAGTGATATATCCTTAACTGAAACTGAAACTGACACTGAAAAGAATTTCCATTTCGTTAACGATAGTTGAAACTGAAACTGAACAATTTTAAGAACTGAAGCTGAAATGAAATTGAAATGCTTGATGCAGAACTGAAATGAAGCTGAAACGTAAAATAATTTCAAAACTTAAATTGTAGGCCTACAACTCATGGTCTTTTAAGACTCTTTTGTCAAGTTGTGCCAAGTCAAAGCGACAGTTCGCAGACTGGGTTTTCCACAAACGTTCCTATTTCATGGATTTTTCATTCATAGGTCGAACTATTGCAATTTATTTTCAAGGAGAACTAACTTTCACACACAAAAAGCGTTGCCAATTGTCAGCATTTTTACGACTATGCAATGGAATTCCACAAAACTTGATCAAAATATTGAAATTAGATGGCTATTTATTTGACTTTGCTAAATTTTGTCATCATTGGATACAAATTGTATAAGTTTTACATGAAAAAGCATAGGGGAACCGTTTTTATAAAAAGCGCGAGACAGTCGCACGCTTATGTGACAGTGTGTGAAAAAACTAATCAACTGAAACTATAAATCGGTATTATTATTATCCCCGGTATAAAGTGTAATAGTCATTTCGAGTATTAAGTTAATTGGTATTGCAAAAAAAGGAAAACTACGTAACAAAAATGATTTGAAAAACTTAAACAGAAATTATTTGATAACTAAGTTACAGTTGAAACTGAAATGATTTGAGAACTGAAACTGAAACTGAAACTATGAAGCTCGAACCGAAATGAAACTGAAACGATTTTAGAAGTAAAATATCACTGGTGGGTACCCACTAGCGCAATATAGCGTTGGATTCATTTAACAATTTTTTTGAAGGTGGCTAATGTCATCCCCTCATTCCCCCCACTATTTACTAAACACCTTTGTGGGTACGACTGCTATTTTCGACCATCTTAGGGTGGATTCTATAGACGTACCATTGCGCCCGGCTAAGCAACATTCTTGCTAAGGAAGGTACCTTTGCACGTTTTCGATTCTATAGACGTTCCTTTGTCAAAGGAACGTTCCTTTCACCGCTCCTTTAAGGCCTCCTTTCTAAGGTAGCTCTAGAGCTACCTTAGAGGCGACCTTTGGCTTATTTTATGTCAAATTTATTCATTCTCCATGACTTTATACATTTTATTTCCGGCCAAATGGCTTTAGAAAACAAACATTTATAAATAAAGACGATTTTCATGTTCAATTTAACGAACAGTTGAACAAATGCATGCAGTTGGTACTAAATGAACGATTGATCCTCTAGATGGCGTGCCGCCATGTTGTATCATATTATTATCATTGTACACCAATTAGTACCAAGTACTAGGCCTAAAATTCATATCTAAACTTGTTATTTTAGTCCATTTGCTGCTTAAGAGATTGAAAATTAACTACTAAATAGGATAATAAATCTGTACCGATTACCCTGCATTTTCATTACTCTTGCAAATGTGCTTGATGACTGCATGGAATTGCATTTAGTATTATTTTTTAATCGAATTTTACTACCAAATATAACTCTATCACTTTATAATAAAATCAGTGAGAGTACCAAGAACTTTTTTCATCCGCGTATGAATATCAATCGTCGGTGAATTATTCACCAAATAGACCAGCCGTTAACAAAAGAGTTCTCATTTGAACTTTGCGCCGCATATTCAAATAAATTTAATCGTTGACGGGCAAACACAGCCTTCGTGATTTTACACTTCCTTAGGGCTAATTGCATGAGTTTGAGCCATATTGATGTGTGGAATTTGAATCTTTGGCAAAGAAAAAACTCAATTTTTTGAAAAAGTGATTGATCGGCTCTAAGGCAGGTTCCTTAGCAAAGGAAGCGCTATTTGACATCTATAGAATCCAACTGTTGCTAAGCAAAGGTGCCTTCCAAGCCAAAGGTAAAGGTGGAAACAAAGGAACGACTATGGAATCCACTTAAACTCATTTTGACTTCTCAGAATTTTGAATTTTATTCAAATTGTTAGGGGGCTGCATATTTCGATTTTTTCTCAATTTCCACCCAGTCCCCTTTCACTTACCATCTTTCTCAACCAAAGAGACTCGTTTCTGGTAATTAGAAATGCTAAATTTTATAAATCAAATTGAAAAGATTTCTGCGGTTTCATACCACCCCTACCCTGCATCACCCAACCAATTTTGGCATCCCTTTTTACCGCGAGCACTTTTCTGCGTTAAATGCATTGCTGGTTGTAACTTTTGAAAACAAATTCACCGCATTGTAAGGCTAAAAGTTCTATCTCGAACACCTATTGTCGGAATAGGAAAATTAACATTAATTAGCGCTTGAAATTAGTGAAAACGTCCAAAATTTAATAAAATCCAAATTTTTTGTGGCCTGGAATAATAACTTTGATAACATAGCTAGTCTTTCAGCCGTTAACCCGAATCTTTTTAATTCTTTAATTTTATAGTTTTGAAGGAGATGGAGCTAGAAATGCGTGTGAACTGTACGAAGAGAAAAACCTGTAAAAATATTTGAACAATAATTCTCGAAACTCAAGGATTTTTTGAAGGCACATTTAAGTGCCTTCAAAAAATCCTTGAGCTTCGAGAATTATTCTTTTCGCTTGCAAAATCAATGGCTGATCCAGGAACAAAATCATGAAACAGCTCATTTCATAATTGAATAATGTAAACAGTTTTAATGCCACAAAAGTTCGATATTTTATATAATATCAATTTTACTATTTTCATTTAATTAAGTTCGGTAGCGTTTATTCTATGCAATCTGGTATTTGAATGCAAGGAAGCAACAGAGACAGTACACTCATGGTTGTTGGAATGGATGCTGACACTACACTAGTTCAAGACGTCCTTCACATCAGCCTCGAGCGTACAGACAGCGTTTGGAAGATCGACAGTACGCCAACGTGGTTAGACCAAGAGGCAGCCGCTTGCGTGATGGGTGACACTCTGTACGCTGTGGGGATTGGACGCTCAGGGAATGAACTGTGAAAATGAAACGCAGCATTTGATTGGTGGAGATGTGAGGACATGACGTCACGCAGACGCAGACACAGCGTGGCAGTCGTTGACTCGACGCTGTACGCTCTGGGCGGGTGGGTGGATGCTGATGAAACAACGCGGAGTAGTGTCGAGGCTTACAACACGCAGACAAACAAATGGTCTGAAGCGGATCAACTGACGCATGGTGTCTACAGCGCGGCATGTGTTACTTACAAGAGCGCCATCTATGTGATTGGAGGTGACCAAGGTCTAAATGCACCAGTAGCTCATGTACAGGAGTACAACCCTGCTCAGCACAGCTGTACACTCATGCCCAATGCAATGCCTCGAGTCATCAGGCTGATGAGAGCTGTGTTGTGGGAGACGTCTGTCATACTGATCGGCTGCTACACATGCTTCATTTACAACTTTGAATCACAGACATGGCAGGAACGAGCAGCGTTCAAAACAGGGATCGTTCATTTTGGTTTGATACTGGACAAGGAGACTCTCTACATCGCCGGCGGTGGTACTAGCAAGAAAGACAAAGACAACAAGCGGGTCTGGACGTGTACAGACGAGGTGCAGTGCGTGTCGGTGCGTGACGTCATAGAAGACAAACGAGGGGCGCGCTGGAAGCATCACGCCACACTACCGCGGCCCGCTTGTTTACACTGCTACAGCACCGCACCACTATTGCTTATGTGGCACGTGTGAATCAGACCATCGTACTGCATATGATAACTTATCCTTGACTAGGGTAATCAACTATACTTAGGAAGCAACTGTTTCGGCAAGCAATCGCAACGCGCAATGCAAATACGATTCTGCTGGAAATACGGCGCATTGTGTCTCAGAAACGGAGAGGCGCGGCATATGGCTGTTACTCGGTGAAATTTTAAAGGATTTTTCAACAATATTCACCGTCGTCACTCTGACTAAATCCGCAACAAAATTCATATGGTGGTTTCATAAACACTTTAAATCTGTTGATGAATGAGGTAGATAACAAATCAAAATTGTTGATTTCTTATGGTAATTTTAGATAAAATACAAAATTAACTTCCGTTGAGCAAAGATTGCACAAATTTAAAACAAATGTTAATTATGTTGATTTTAAATGATTTTGAATTGAAATCATAGCCGTACACACTTTTTTAAACGAGCAATATACATGCATGCATGTAGTATCGAAAAAAGTGTCAGCCCATTCAACACAGGCTATAATTATACATCTCAATTTGTAATGACGATGGATAAATGAATATGGAAGAAAGTGATTGATAACAAGTAAACAAGACAAAGTATAAGGCATACATTAGTTGATGAGAGTTGTCGTGTCAGTTTGACCGAGTCCGCGTCCTTTATAACAAATAAACAAGAACAAGAACAAGAAGGCTGACCTGTACGTCAGTGAAGAACAGTTGTCGCGCGAGACTAACCCAGTCTGTTTGTACAGCGGTTTACTGTCGATGTAAATCATCAAATAATGAACAAGAAGAAGAAGAAGAATGCAGACCTGTACGTCAGTGAAAGACAATTGTCGCACGAGACTGACCCAGTCTGTTTGGACGGCGCTCGCTATCTCACCAAGACGCTCGTCCAACTGAGGGTCTGCTGCGCGCAATGTAACGGGCGTTAAACACCGAGCCACGTCGACAATTAATTCAGCGTCAAGAGAGGCATGGACGAAAGCCAGTGATCACAGCGCGCTGAAAGTTCATTGGGTAATGATTGATACAAGGCTAAATAACTTGTAATAACAACGTAGTTTTAACTTTTACTGGCACAATTATTGCAAATGACAGGAAATGGCTGGTTTCTGGAACACAAACTGATCGTTCAGTCACTTCCTACAATGTGTCTGTAATGCATAATTTGTCTGTAAGTGCACAGTGATGATGAATCAGCTAGTTAAGTGAACAAATGCTTTTTTTTAATTCAAACTAAGCAATTCCCTTACTCGGTAGTATGATGAATCAAAGTGTGTGTTACGATCAAGATCAAATGTGAGATACAGACGGCTAATCAGCGCGCATGAAACATGGCTAGATCCTGATTTTTGGATGGTTCAGCAGGGCTGATTAGCATCTTTTTAATGATCTCGATCTCAACAGGCCTTCATGCAACTGAGCATACAAAACCCCCGTGACTCGCCTCCAGTCCGTGATGCGAACCGCACGAGTGAATAACTCGACGACCCTGAGTCCTCCATGGCCCCCCCGCCCCCCCCTCACCTTCCACTGCCACCCCCGCCAGCGTCACATTTAACGTACACGTCACCCCCCCTCCCCCGCCCTTCCCCTCTCCCCGTGGGGGGCGGCCTTTCCCCCGGGCTCGGCCAGAAAGGCTAGGCGGGCCACGGGGTCCTCCGCAGGGTCACGTATTCGCACGGTGAGGGCGAGGGGGCGCGCGCCGCCCCCCCGGCCCCCCCTCAGGGCGTGGAAAGGGAGAGCGGGCAGTTCGTCTGACTTGAGGACGGGTAAGATTACCGGCAACCTCGACCACGCTGCGGCGCCCCTCCAACATCTGGGGGGAGGGGGGGTGATTAGAGAAATTAGCGGCTATGAGTAGCAGAAAAGTGTCATTAAGCACCCGCGTGAAGACAAACTTCATCTAAGGTTTTTAAAATATGCACATCGAATCCATATCTTACAAGCAAATGTTGACACTTTCGTGTGACAAAGATTGTTTGCACTTCGAACTGCTCTTTTCATACGCTCATACATGTCGAATCTGACGGGACAGAAAAGGAATTTGATAGCTGCAGTTTTCGGTAACTGAGCGCGCTTCTTTAACGCGATACACAAGCGACGATCAGCTGGTGTAATGAGGCATCACCTCCTCCCTAAAAGCTACAAAAAAGGCTAAATAAAAAAATAAAAAAACGGCTTAGGGAGGCTAGACGACCCACCTCGACATCCTTGCTGCGCGCCACCTCCGTGTATCGCTCCTTGGTCTCTAGCACCCTGTCAGCGCGCACGTCAGCGCAGCAGTACACCCTCATGTAATATCATGCTCTAAAATCATGCACCGTCAAAATTTATTTCGTATTGGTGTAGGCCTAGTAAACATTTTGTGTACTTGGCAACCAGTGCCATCTATAATTACGATGCTATAAACAAAAGCACGACACCAGACGATATCCGCAGTATGTATTTTCATGTTTACAAGCATTAAGCATGTATTATCAAACGACACGATTCTTACTTTGGTTCTTACATTATACATCAAATCCATCCGATATATTCGCTGGCCATAGCCACACGACGCACAAAATCAAATTTACCACACAAATGTTCAAATGTCCAAATAGAATCGCTTACAAGTCGAGTAGCAATGCGCTCAGCCTACAAATATTAAAACCCTTAATTTAAGAAGTTTGCATTCAGCAGAAAACTTGAGAACATGAAGACACCGTTAGCGCAAGCGCCGATCGTAGAGTGCCTGAGTGGAATTGGATCCCCCCCCTTCCAATTATTTTGACCGACTGTTTCAAGGCTTTTAACCCTTCTCACACATTTGAGCTTGTGTAATACAACTTCAGACACATACTCCCCCAAACTAATTCCCTGCTTTATTCTGGACGCAAAATAATATGTTCTGGCCGGAGTCCCCTCAATGTCTAAAATAGATCGACGCCCACTATCATAAGTCTGGCACATTCGCAAATAAAATCTCAAATATCAGTAGTAGGCTACTAGAGTAGTCTTCAGTGATTTTGGAGTCCCACATACAACAACTCATTCAAAATGAAAGTAACGGAATACTTTAATACGTGAAATTTTTGCTGCATGTAACTTTTGCGTTTTTTTTTAAACCTGTTCATTGTAAATAGATTCCGCAGCTTTATTTTCGCGCGTGTAATTTTCGTGAGTTTGGCCGATTCGCAAAATTACATGCATAAGAAAATTTCATGTTTTACAGTTAAGAAAGTGACAAGCTCATAAAATGAATCCGACTTGAAGACCTATATCGAATACCATCGGTCATTCACTAGAATATCATAAAGCAAAAGCAAACTATTTCCATCAAAGTTTCTCTCTCATTTGTTGTACAACTAAAGATTATATTGTAATGTCACACTTCTAAGTTCGAAGCTGTGTAAATGGGACACCTAGAGCCATCAAAATTAATATTCTTCACTGAATAAAAAGAAATTCGTGCTGGATTGCTTCATAGCAATAAAACAGAACTATTTATCCAAATATTACGGCGCAAATAAATGTTATTTTTTAACAATAGCCTGCTTCTGATTCTTACATTTCCAGTACCGTAGCGGAAAACAAATAAATATATCGTTCTGGGTAAATGCAGCTATCAGATCATACTATGTATCAAAGTATAATATCTTACAACAAGAACCCGACATTCGTTATTTTAAATCAAGTCCACCGACTACTGAAAAACATGAAATTTTTGCAAGCACATTATTTTAGCGAATTTCGCGAATCGGCAAAACTCGCGAAAATTACACGCAGCAAAAATAAAGCTGCAGAAGCTATATAATAATAAATAAGGGGGAGTCCTCAAAAACGAGAAAACGAAGTGCAGCTACATTTCTGAGAGGCAAACCGCCAAAATGACATAAAGCAAAAATCTCATGTTTTACAGCATTAGGCAAAAAGTTGCGGCACACATCTAAACTCTAAAGTCTTACCTACCACGACACCGGTACCTGATTATTTTACCAAGTCTTCCCTGCAACTACGGTCAACCGCCGACATACAATGCTACAACCTCGTACACATCAAAACATCTAGTAAAAAAAACCTGATGTGTGCCACAATTAGAGCACCGTACGAAACGCGTATAAAGCATAAAACTCTGCTTAAAACAATAAATTAATATCGATCGTCAAATCACATACAGTATATACACTCACCACTGGTATGCAGTATTAGCCATTTGGCTCTGATCTAATGAATTTAAACCCTCCCTTTTATTTAATCATTCATTAGGTATTAACATGTCGCATCTAAAGCATATAGCATGTAAAGCATCCAAGCATCAAGTAATGTATTGGCAGTCGACCAATGATGCGTGTCACTTTGATTTTAGAATAGGTCAAACACTGATGATTATTGACCAATAGCAACGCGAAAGACATTGAATCGAGATTACTGTGCGAGAAATAGCCAATAGCCATCCAGATTTCATGAAGTACGATCAGCTTAAGCGTTTTGCCGAAAAGCGATAGCATATAGTAGGCGAAATAGATTTAAAGAACTAAGCTCATTTAAAACCTTTAACATTTATAGTTAAAAGCTGAAAGTTAACCTTGAAAGTATTTACGTCTAAAGTAAAACATTAGAGTAATTTTTTTAAACAGCCATTAAAAAATCGTTACGCTGCCCACGACTATTCAAATGGTCGTGGGCATTTAAATGGCATAAAAAATCTGGTTCTACAAACAAACCAAGTTACGATAAACCACAACTAAATGTGCAGATGCTGAAAGCAGGTCTTCCTTCGAGCGAAAGAGGAGCAAATATCACGTGTCACATATACGCGAGACAATGTAACGGCGTCACATCACGACATGCACTATGACACTTTGGCACAGAACGTGACACATGACTCAACAAGCTGACACCATAAACACGAAGGTATGTCACTCAATTGCCACTAAGTGCTGTCACGCAGTACTATCAGATCTAAAACTAACCGCCATCTTTAACGACATCCATTCCCATGCATTCTACGTCTTAATACAAAAAAAGTCAAAGAATGTGATGCCAAGACGTCACGGTGCTAAGATGCCAAGATGCCATGACATCAACGCGTCAAAGAGGTCTGGAGTAGAACAAGCAGTGATACCATTTAACCGCAACGAAATATCCCTAGATCCTGGGTATATCAGCTCAAAATATCCCCAAAATTGCATTTTTTTATATGAATATCCCCAGCTCCCATTATAAAAATATGCCATTAAAAAAACCCCAGATATCTGGGGATTTCATCAAGAATCAGATCCATAAATCACCAATATGTCCCTAAATCTAGTGATGTACCCATAGCTGCGGCATCACTGACAACAAGCAGCATCGTTACAAAGTCATGACGTCATGGTATCACTATGACGTCACGATGTCATGGAGTCAAAGAGCGCACCCTGGTGCGCGACTAGCAGCATCATGAGCTCGAGCTCGTGGCACTGCGTCGCCATGCTCAACACTGGGTCCGTCTCTGGCGAGCGCAGCAGTGTCGGCGCAAAGACTATCGCGAGGTTCTCCGGGCTCATGAGGGTACGCGCCGATCCCTCCGTCACTCTGAAACATCAACGCGGACCGGGATCTAGAACGGAAGCAATAGAAGGTACGAAATAAATTGAAGGAAATAGAAACAAAGTAGAACGGAAGTAGTACAAAGGAAATAGAACTGAAGCACAATGGAAACAGAACTGAAATAAAAGGGAAGTAGAACAGAAATAGAAAGGAAGTAGAATAAAAATAGAGCAGAAGAAATTCATTACATCAGGCTAGCAATGCGCCAATTATTAGGACATAGAACGGAAATAGAATATAAGTATAACGGAAGTGCAAAGAAAGTGGAAGAGTAATAGACAGGAAGCTGAATGGAAGTAGAGCAGAAGAAATTCATGACATCAGAATGGTAATGCACGAATTATTAGGAAATAGAATGAAATAGAAAGAACGTAGAATTCAAATAGAACGAAAGTAGAACGGAAATAGAACGAAGTAGAATGGAAGAAATTCATGACATCAGCCTTCTAATATGTGAATTATTAGAAACTAGAATATAAAGGGGGGTATAAACAAGCAGGCGGTAAACTTATCTGTGCATTTGAGCAAGCAGATACTGGATGGTGTGAAATTGTGCGGGGGGGAGGGAAATAGGCGAGTAGAGGATAGTAGAGAGTAGTAGAGGGTAGTAGAGAGTAGACTCACCTGTGCAGGTGGGCGAGTAGATATTTTAAGGTGTGGAAGTGTGCGGGGGGCAGTTGGGCCAGCTGACCCCTCAACACCTCCAGCCTACGATCCAACTTTAGATCGTCCCGCCCTGTATGCATAAAACCGCTCAACTTCATCCAGTGGCTTGCAATGATCCTCTATTGGTCTCACACTGGATACAAAACGCACCAGGCCATTGAACGCGATAATAACTGACTATACGTGATACTAGCACTCACTACACTGAACCACTTATCATACAAGGAAAGCTAAAAAAAAAATCTGAGATACAAAATCCCAAATCAACATCCTGTGTCCTCTTTCAAATTATACAACCTGCTTTAAATTCTACACCGCAGTAAATATCCTTAAGGACAACTAGGCGTAAGCTAGAACTTGCCACACTTCAGAAGAAAACAGTTGCTTTATCGGAGACTATCGGGTCTAGCATGGAACCATCATTTTCGAATTAATTTGATTAAGAAATATTGTATGCTGATTACAAAATAAAACGTTTCTTTGCCTATGTAAAAATGTATCCTTTTTAGTCAAATGTCACAAGGTCGATTGTTAATTAGAATTAGAGTCCGTCGCTAAGTTAGTTAGTTATTAGGGTTAGGGTTAGGAACTAGTTAGATAATTAGGGTTGGCGCTCGCGCATACGTACGTATGGTTTCGATGAGTTTGAAGTAGATGTCGAAGGTGACCAGAGGAATGGGCAGCGAACGAAAGTACAGCTTGAGCACGCTCGCTATTGTGTTGAGGTCCTCGTATCTCTCAGAGGATATATTCGTCTGGTCACCCTCTGTATACAGCAGCAGCAGATGACTGGAGCATTAGATTCAAGCCCCTGCAAGCCGGGGAATAAATAATTGGCTTGAAGCCCAGAGCTTCCTGGGCGAGTGGTAAAGGCGACTAAAGAAAGAGGAGCTTACTTAATGCATATGAATGAATAAATGAATGAATTCACCTTTAAAAAAAAAATAATAATTTCACTAAAATAATAAACTATATCTCAAAATTGCAACCATTTTCTGTGCAGCTCATAACCTAGCTAAAACTAACTAACCGCCTTAATTTGTCTAATTTGTTGCCCCATCTGATAATGTCTACGTTTTCACGTTTGCGCCCTGATGTTGCGCCCTGCTGGAGCTGAGTTTTTACCACCGGATGCCCTTCCTGACGCCAATCAAATTTCTAAATAATTATCTGGCAGCTCATAACATAGCGTACAACAAAACACAAGAAAACAGAGTAAAAAAAAACCTATTTAAAAACCAATAGTTCATACCTTTGTCGAAGGCGATGCGAATGGCCTCGACGTCGTCATGGTAACCAGCGACACGGTACAGCCCCTCCGAGTCGAGGCCCCCTAGCGACGACAATATCTACCTTGTCGATTATTGTTGAATTCCAGTATTTAAAACAATCCTAATTAATAATAATTGGTGACAAATTTCACAAAATAGAATCAAAGGCATGCAAAAGAAAAAGAAAACACAACGCAAAGCAGTTCCTTATAACAGAGTAAAACATCGATCAACACATAAGATATATTATAGAACTCAGTAGTTCATTCATCACATCAATCATACAAAATACACCTATTATATTATCAAGAATATACTGATTTCACACCTAAACTTTTCACTCCTAAGACCTTACACACCTAAGATTTCACTCCCGCACCTACGATTCAAGCAAACGATGTTTTTCCATCTCCGTTTGCATGACATATTTTTGGTGCGTTAAAAGTG
>JAQIWG010006692.1:0-13062 GCA_034695025.1 Chamaedrilus cognettii | reverse complement strand
CTAATGCATGCGCAGTATCTAATGCATGCGCAGTATCTAATGCATGCGCAGTATCTAATGCATGCGCAGTATCTAATGCATGCGCAGTATCTAATACATGCACAGTGATTTAGAGCTAGTGTCACGGCGGATCGCACTGATTGGCTATCTGAAGGCTGCCGCTAGAAGCACTAATGACTAATGACTAAGTGTCACGCCGGGTCCCTGTGATTGGCTAGCAGGATTCTGCCGCTAGCAGCACTTAGACTCAGTGTCACTTTGGGCTACGGTGAGCAGGAAGCTGCCGCTAGCAGCATTTTGACTCCGTATCACGTTGAGTGGCGGGCTCTAGCACGATGCCGGAGCGCCGGTCAGGGTCCAGCTCTGCGCCACTCAGGGACGAAAAGGTTGCCTTCAGAATCTAAGAAACGAAAAAACAGAGACTGCGCGATCTGTGGAGTATGGCGAATATACACATATATTATACATGAAAATTCTCTTCGATGCAAAAATACAAATAGTGCATGATAAAAAATTTCCTGCTAAGTTAAATGTTCATGGATTCGATAGGCCAAATCCATTTAGTAAAATAAATTGAAACTTCCATCAGTCACATTTTGTAAGTTGGGCAGAACAAAATGATTTTGTCTAGTACTAAATTGAATGCAGAGCTATGTCTAATCAAAAAAGCATACAAATAACAGAATTAAGTAAATTTCGTTAACCATTATTATTGTATGACAAACTATTGATATAAATCACGTATTACACTAGATAGGTTACCACCAAAGACCTGCCATGTGGCCGAACACTAAAGAATTAAGGACCATGTTAAAAGTACAATTCATTTCATTAACCATTATAATAATAATTGTATGACAAACTATTTATATCAATCATCTATTAGCCAAGATGTTATTCGAAAGATTTTAGGGTGGTTCAAACCTTTTCGACGAGGAACCGCGCGGCCAGATCGACGTGTAGATTGGTGAGAGCGGAGACCTCATACCAACCAGCAAACGAGTGCTGCGCGCAGTATGACGTCATGTTGGCGTCGTTGCACCCAGAACCCTCACTCTCGAGCTGGTCACACTGCGGACAAAGGCACAAAACTACAGCTGTAAAATTGCAGCCAAGGTACATGTACAATGCTACACCTGGTCACACTGCAAACACAATACAAAGCTACAGCTGGTCACGCTGCCAGTTAAGATACAACGCTGCAACTTCACATCTGATACAGGAAATCTTAAAGGCATAAATGGGAGAGCCTTCGCAGAGGCCTTTAACTTGTTATAAACTTGTGATAAATCCATTCGCTTTCATAATCAATTATCAAATTAGCATATTATTTCTGAAGTAACAATTTTGCCAATCATCCAACTCGTTATATGTAGAAGTAAAGCGTAAGGGACACCGTCATGTACAACCATATTCACCTTGTTGCCGAGCAGAACGCAGGGAATCTTGCGTCCGTCGGGCAGCGACACCTTGCTGTCGAGGTCCTGCTTCCACTTGAGCGCCGAGTCAAAGGTTGAGCGGCGCGTGACGTCATAGACGATGAAGCAGCCGATCGCCTCCTTGTAGTACACGCGCGTCATCTGACCAAAGCGCTCCTGGCCTGGCGATGGAAAATAAATAAAATAAGAAATCAAATAAGCCGCAGCACGACACTAGATTACATTCAGTAGTATCAGGCGCGGCCTAGCGACAGACAATAGTCGCTAACAGAAGGCGGCGGCATAACATCTGACCGCATTCAGTGTTATGAAACCGTTGCTAGCGACAGCAAATTGTCACAAACAGACTGCAGCATAGCACGAGATCGCATTATTATTATTGAACGCATCGGTATTCTTAAATCCGAATTCAGCACCAGAAAATTAGCAGCAGAAAGATCAGAATGCAATCATACAAAATCAATGTCTTTCCGCTCCACAGCAATGATGGAAAGCACAAAGCTCTGTGCATGCAAGCTGTTCAGCTTAGCGCGTTCATCGTTTATTAAAGAATATTTTCAGAATTTCTTTTCTTATCCAGCAGGCGTTTCGCTGTCAATCGGCGCATTATTTCAAAATCTGATCAAGATCTTTCAGAATCACTGCGACAAAGAATGATTAATATCTTAAGGGTATGAAAAGTTCACTAGGATATAGTTAGGCCAATAGTGTTCAGGTAAGGAGTTCACAGTGGGGCAGGGGGGGAACCTACCAGCTATATCCCAGAGTTGAAGTCGCACGACGGTGTTGTCGTCCCAGTGAAGGACCTTCAGCGCAAAGTCAACTCCGATCTGTCACCGCTCCCGTCATGGTCAACAATCCAAGTCAAACATTTCCACTATTAGAACTACTTCAACGCATGATCCTAGATTACACATGATCACATTGACATTATTTATCAGCTTTAATACCTCACTGGTTTTGCTGCATTATAGTGAGGAAAAATGATGAAAAGACTTCAAAATAGCGCCAAGCCAGACAGACTCGTCGAGGCTCGCTGCGTGTCGAGGAGGAGGCTGGAGTGGATGCGTTGCTAAGCAAAGTCCCAAAGTCGCAGTAGCAAAGTCGCAGTCGCAAAGTCGCAGTCGCCAAGTCATAAAGTTAAAGTCGCAAAGTTGCAAAAAAAAGTGCATTTTAACTAAAATATCTGACTAGAGATTAAGACACGCTATGGAGCTTTGGACTGTGAAACTTTTATTTCCCAGGCCGCTGCAGATGTGCACAGCTAGACAGCAAGGATACGGTGGCGCGGTAGTGGTCTGAGAAGGTCTGGTGGACGTATCGCTTGATGAAGCTCGTCTTGCCTGTGCCGAGGTCCCCTATCACGAGGATCTTGAACAGAAGCTCTCTCTGCTGCACCTGCTGCTGCTGCTGCGTGGCGCCCTCGCTCGCCTGCAAACAGACATTCAGACATACAGGCAGGCATACATGCATACATGGATGGCTTAGTTATGCCGCTAGTATATCAAACGCTACCCCACTCTTTGGAAGACGTAGATTGCAGGCAGGTGCAAGCTTATATCACACGTGTGATGTGCATGATATCTAACGAACTTTGCAATGCATTAGCCTATAGCCACCTTCTGGATCAAAAAAGTTTGGGCATCAAAAATTTCTACTCCAAGGCCTAAAAAGTTCAACTTACGACGAAAAAATAACGAGTTTTTTTGTCTAGTTAGGTTAGGAAACCAAAAAATCACACACCAAATAAGGGCCTAGAAAGTTAAACTCACCATGAGCGTCGAGACTGCGTCGGTTATCGGCCTGAATGGACCAGCGGCCCAAGTTCGAGCTAGCAACTACAGGCGTACACGACGTGTGTTGCAAACGGGTGACGATATCAATAGACTCCTCACTTAGTTAATCCTCGCGTGGTAGTGAAGTTAATCGCAAACTGTGGTCAGCTTAAGATCAGTCGCCGCTAACTTGTGCTTGTTTCATACCCTACAACCCGCAATATAATAAGTGTTAGGTTGGAACGAGAACTAAATATAATACAGGCACATTCTGCACTGTTCGCACCCCGCACCTACGATTCAAGCAAACGATGTTTTTCCATCTCCGTTTGCATGACATATTCTTGGTGCGTTAAAAGTGCAATATACATACATACATACACTGTACAACGTATGCCTACGTTTTCAATTAAGCTATCCTACGTGTAGGCTTGTAGCCTACGTGTAGGCTACAAGCCTTATGCCTGCCACTGAGATTTCTTAAACTATAAGAACTTAAGCCTCTTCTAATAATGCTTTGCCTGTATCGCATGAGAGTTACAAAAACGCGTGTGACATTGTCACGTGAACAGTTGACCGATAAGTTGACGCGCAAAGAAAGCTCGCCGCTTTTTCCACGGCCAGGCTAGAACAACCGCAGTCTTTGCATGAATAAAGTTGACATGGGCTTTGCCACCTTGTCTAGACTTTGATCCGTGTGGTAAAAGCCCTCGTCAGACCGATAAAGCAACCTAGGCCTACTTGCTACACTTTGTACGGGACTCTGACACAGACTGTACATATAGGCTATGGTAACAATGAATGTAGGCATGTAGGCCTATCATCAGGCTGCTATCATCAGCTAGCTACATGTAAGCTTAAGGGGAGGGTTTTGTTGTCTGTTTTATATCATGTGACTCTGTTTCACTGGGCGCAAATGCATGGCCCGTGGTTGTGTGGCACTTCAATGTTTGGTAGGCCGCTAACGTAGGCCGAGTTGCTTCTGTGTCGATCACGTCTTGTTTGATTGTTTAACTTAGCCTAATGCATGCACAGTATCTAATGCATGCGCAGTATCTAATGCATGCGCAGTATCTAATGCATGCGCAGTATCTAATGCGTGCACAGTATCTAATACATGCACAGTATCTAATGCGTGCACAGTATCTAATACATGCACAGTATCTAATGCATGCACAGTATCTAATGCATGCGCAGTATCTAATGCGTGCACAGTTTCTAATACATGCACAGTTTCTAATACATGCACAGTATCTAATGCGTGCACAGTATCTAATACATGCACAGTATCTAATGCATGCGCAGTATCTAATGCATGCGCAGTATCTAATGCATGCGCAGTATCTAATACATGCGCAGTATCTACTACATGCACAGTATCTAATGCATGCACAGTATCTTGCTATATAAGAGGCTCATACGCTCGTCTACCGCAGCATATTGAAAAACACCCAGCTACAATAAACCTATTTTTAGCTACAGCGGCCTATTCCGTGGTTAATTCGCACGGTTTTACCCAGGCTATGTTTGGCCATAGGTTTGGCGGAGGTATGATGCAGGTGCGCGTATTCTGTCCTACGTATAAGTCTCTATCTATAGGCCTACGCGTACATGTAGTCTAGTTTTGGTAGGCTAACGATTAGGTCTAAATAACACTAATTTTCGATAATATTATATAATTATTATAATGATTAATATTATATTATTAAGACATTATTTATAATCCTGTTTACTAGTCGAATCAATTCGCTATAAAATGACGAAACTACGAAGGTTTGCAATGAAGCATAACGCCTCTTGAATGCTTGTTTGATGCGAATGAATATTTCGTTTGCGCGCCTAGGCCTGTGTACACGTACGTTCTCTTTCCCGTTGGCCAACAGTTCTGTAACATAAGCCTATGTTAAAGCTCGCACGTTTAACAAGGCTTATATTCAATTTCATTGTTTACTAATCGTACTGTTCCAACAGAGCTTCAGCTGAGCAACATGGTGTATCTCCTCTACCCGGCGGTTGCCATAGCGACGGCTGTGGTCGGTGCTGCCACCTATGTTTGGTTCCAACGCCCCGTCATCGTTTTGAGACTGTTCATAAGGTTCTTGACTGTTCTTGCTTTGGGGTCTCTTCCACAATGCATATTTTGCATTCAATTTTACATGCAATTTTACATGCAATTTTGCATGCTATTTTGCATGCAACCATGTTAAGAAATTACAATTAATGTAAAATATCCTTAAGACTTAACAAGGTCTCTTTTACTGGGTTTCATGCAAGCCGTGCATGAAACCCAGTTAAGGAAATCGTTGTCATGACAACGGACATTTTACATTGTTATTTTCTTAAAATGATTGCATGTAAAACTGCATGCAAAATATGCATCGTGGAAAGGAGGCCTTATAATTATTAATTATTATATCCGGCCTGGTGTTAGAAATCAACATAAATTTACTGCTCTATGATCGACATTACAACAACACTAGATTTGATACCGTAATTGTATGTGCTGTGGAATTTTATCTGTTTGACCTTTTTTATCCGCGATACTGAAATTTTTTTTTTATTTTAAGTTGTTCTAAAAGTGTTGTATTTTAACTTGGTTTAAAATGTACTAAATTATTCGTTCATTGAACGTACGAAATTGTACGAGAATATTGAATTTTTCTGATGATTTCTTGCAGTCATTTTCTGGTTGGACCTATATCTTTATCTAATTACCAATGTCTATTGTTTCATAATAAATTGTCGAAATACTTTGTTGCGCGTTTTTTAAGGCTCGGATTGAAGAAGGCGGGGCTGTTGGTGAAGTACAAGCAATTTGGGGGGTCGACGTTTTGCTACGCGGAGAGGGGCACGCCATCCCCCGAACGGTCGTCGATAATATTTGTGCATGGCTTCATGGCTGCCAAGGATGCATGGCAGACCATTATCCAGGTGTTCACTCTAGTCTATTAGAGTACTTACCCTGTGCTGCCCCTCACCAAGCCTTTCGTGTGGGGTGTGTAGGTTTTGTCAAAATCCCTCAGTTTCAGTTTAAAGTTATGACTTTAAACTATATGTGTCTAGATTTAAAACTCATTTTCAAATCTACATAGAGCTCTTGCTGCACTTGCATCTGCAATTTTACAAAGGATGCTTAAATTTCGTTCAATTGCATTATAAACATCTTTATAGATCAATAATTACCTACGGCATACTTCTGCAGCAGGCGTGCGTTACTGCATATTTATTGCGTATTTTATGGCCATTCGAGGGATGAATGACGTGTTGTGACGTCACAGGCCGAGAGAGCAACATGCGGTTGCAATGAACACACACACATGCACGCAGAGTGACACGCAGACATACACGCAGAGTGCCTCAGTCCCTCTCTGTGTGCTCAACTAGTTGTGACATCACAGGCCCTGCCCAGGGAGCAGCACGTGGTGGCGGTGGACCTGCTGGGTCACGGAGAGACGTTCGTACCCGCGGCCTTTGAGCGAGCCTCGGTGGAACACATTGCCGAGTCACTGCATCAGGCGAGACTGGGCAACATGGGCATATTGTCATAATGTCAAACCTTCGTCTCATACACAGTACAGTGTACATACTGTGCAATATTGAGCTAACAAGAAATCCAAAATGTCTATGGAAACTCACACCGTAAAATGCATGTTTATAATTACACTGCATAGCAAATGTGACGAATACTTTATATTTTATGAATGCGCTTCTTTAATATCCTGTCAAACATATTGCGAGACATATATGAGTAGGCCTAGGCTTCTAATCATAAACCAAACTTATTGATCTAGTTATGTGAATAATGTAGTAGGCTTGGGGAGCTAGAGGAACGCTAACCAAAAGAACTTTATAATTCGTCGCTTAACTTTCCAAATAGCTTCTGTTATAGTTCTAGTTATTTGTAGGCCTAATGCATGTCAAGTTAGGCTATGGATCTCTATAGAATTCTTTATAGAATTTGCCTCTTGTAGCCTCAAGCGTTCAAATTTGTGTGTAGTATTAATTTTTTTAGTCATAATTGCTAAAGCAAAGCAGCTTCAGGTACGGTACATACAGTAATGATTGCTTATATAGGACAACCACAACACGATTCACGCGAATAAATGCGTGCTGAGAAGAGGGACTCCTTTTAAAGTTTTTGTGTGTGTTTTTGTCCCGTGTAGTGTCTGTCCGCGGCCGGGCTGATCAAGCGGCCGGTCCACATGATTGGGACGTCGATGGGCGGCCTTGTGGCTGCGCTGTACGCCGCTGACCACCCTGACCGCATAGAACTTCTCACGCTTATATGTCCCACGGGTAACTGATGGAGGATTCAGCACCTGTTTTATGATATGAAGTTGTTGATTGGTGCTTTTTATTTTGTTCCATGACTTTTGAATTAATAAGCCGTACCTTAGCTGGAGAAAATAAATCATTTTTCACTTCTATCGGACTCGAAGAAGAAGCTTAAGTTGTGATGTATTTCTAGCGGGATTTTTTTTCTCAAAACAATGCTTTTTGTGAGTGATCACACAAGATGGTTCCTTATATTAATAATGATTATTATTGTTAGTATAATCATTAGTCTTTTAGCCTGTTGCATCTTTGTGTTAAGTTATGCCAAGTGTTGCCAACCCCATGGCACGCTAAGCATCTACGTATACATATGTATGTGTGTGCCTGTGATTGAGCAGTGTTCACACCGATCAAGTTGAGATATAGACGAGAATTATGAAAATTTTATAGCGTTGAAATATTGTATGACGCAGTGTGAAAGTACTTTTTAGAGGCAACATTAATTTTTTTGCATGTTTTTTATTTTTTGTTTTTGTAGTTTAGTGACCGTGTGTACAGTACAAAGAATATATACATTATACAGTTCGGTTCTGTGTAAGGGAGCCCGCACAGAACCGCTACCCCTTCTTTAGTTGCCTTTTACGACTTGCCCAGGAAGCTCTGGGCGGCAAGCCAATTCTTTGCGCTTCGTCCTGCAGGGGGTATTTTTAACGCGTATAGGCCAGCTTGTGTGTGCCTGTGATTGGTTAGTGTTCACTCCGATACTGACAAGATACAGACAAGAGTTGAAAGGCGGCAGAAGCCAGATGCTTGCTCGCAGCGTCGAAGAACTGTTGATGTCACTAGAACTCATTCTCTTCCACAAGGACAAGGTGCCAAAGAACAGACAGGTCAGGAGATCCAGTTTGTGTCAGGTTTAGGATTGTGGCCTAAAAGTTATATTTTAAATGTCTTTTTAAAGAAATAAATGCGCATAATTATTGCTCGATTTTTAAAGTTAATATTTTCGCCAAAGTAATGCGAGCAAAAATGTATTGAATGTTACGCGTGCGTGCAGCTGCTCAAGGGTGTGCTTCAACTGAGAGAGAACAAGATGGACTTCTTCACACAACGTGAGCCCTATCGCTTACCTTTGTTGCAAGCGTGTGGCGTGATACTGCGTCAAATTCGCTGCTATAATATACTATCTCATATGGTTGTCTTGCTTAGACACCATGTTATGCATACAACGCGTTCCTTGCAGCTGTGTTCTCATTTTGTGGTACAGTCTCAAAATTTGTCTTCTTTGTCCTATTTTCTTAACTGCTAGACCAGAACGACGCGCCGTGGTCTCTTGGTTTTTGCGCTGGGATGAGAAGCTGCGAGTCCAGGTTTCAAACCCGGTCTCTGCCAACTATGGAACTATTGCGATACAGGCCCGTCAGCAGGGCTGCTCAGCACAGGGATCGCTGGCCACCGTCATAGATCAATTATTATTTGGTTGGTGCCAGAACGGGCCTCCAATCATGAAAGCTCGAGTTTAGAAAAAAGTCTAGTGTGTGTCAACACTCTCAGCTATAAACAGACGTCAAAAACAGTGATTATAATTATTCTCAAATCCAATTTCCACCCAATCTTCCTAAGATTGATGTGCTCACTTAAGAATGAGCTAAAAGCACAGTCGTGCTATAAAACTCAATACTATGCACAAAAATAATTCTCTTAATTAATAACGTATGATAAGTCCATAATCACTTTTAAAATAATCAGTCTGATATAGTTTTCATTTAGATAATGATTGTTGCTAGCAATTTAAAAAGGCTCTTCTTTTATTTCAAGCATGACAGGCGCATAAAAGTTATAGCAGTGACCCCGGGCACCGTTACAGTCAACTAGCACTAAGTTATTAATTATTCTAAAAGTCATTATTCTGTTCGTGCGCGCAGTGTCCAAGGCGACATCAGAGCGCAATGTGACTGAAGATCTGACGAGGGAACTGATGTCACGCATTCATCGTCCCACTCAGATCATCTGGGGCGAGAATGACGAGGTCTTGATTTGTAGTCTACTCAGTGCTGTCCTCTATATTATAAATGTATGTATGCTGCACTTGTAATACACCAAAATTTATCATGCAAACGGAGATGGAAAAAGCTAAATTTGATTGAATCGTAAGTGCAGATACATGGTCTCATCTTATTGATACATTTTGTAGATGGATCTACATGGATCTTTTCATTAGATCTCATCGTATAGATCTTTTCATGATAGATCTTAAACCAAATCCAGAAACTAGGGTTCAAGTCCCGACGCTGGCAACTGTGAAACCATGCTTTGATTGGCATATTCTGGTTTCAACCAATAATCAATAATTGATATAGAGTTAGTAATTGCCGGTGTGTGTGTAGTTGCTACACGTGTCGGGTGCGGAGTACTTGCGCACTCTGCTGTCCGACTGTCGGCGTGTGGACATCCTGTCGGACTGCGGCCACGCCACGGCCTGGGACCAGCCAGTACGCCTCACCGCCTCCATTGCAGCCTTCCGCGCTGGCCTGACAGACACCAGACTATAAGATTGACCAATGGCGGACACTGTAGCAACTATACACTGCGGCTAGTGTATTAAAGCTACACCTGCGCAACGAGTGCTACAGAAACCTGATTGTTGCATTGATGTGTTATTGTGATTCACATTGGTGCTTGATGTCACATTGGCGGTAGTGTGGAGATCACATAACAAGTAATTGACACATTAAAGTGATGACATAGATGTCACGTCATCACCTCGGCACGTAGCACCATTACAATTGCAGCTAATGTGAATATGAGTTACTCCCATCAATCGAATGAGATTGTAACTTCATGACCAGCAGCTGTGCAGCTATACCGTTATCTTGTACTTGTATAATTTTCTGTTCTGGAATGTTATGAATCTGGATCCCATAATACTCTACGGGTGGTGTTTCTTTTAGCCGAGACTCCGTTATGACTACAATTATTCCTACTCTGTCGACATGTTGCTCTGTAAATGTGTGCATCGGCTACGTTTTGAAGATATTGAGCGATCTATAAGCTTATGTACGTATGTATGTATATTGCACTTTTAACGCACCAAAAATATGTCATGCAAACGGAGATGGAAAAACATCATTTGCTTGAATCGTGGATGCTTACATGTTCCAACTTCAAAAACTTGGCGAAGCGAGGCCTATGGACCATCGCTTCGCGCGAGCAACGCGTTGCTTTTATTGTTTTGTTCATATTATTATTTTATTCTGGATCGCGATTGCTGCAATATTACGCCGCAACATCTACGTTGTCTATTCGCCTGTTATTTCGTTTTACGCGCAACAATCGGCATTGAAGCCAAAGTCCAACCGGACTGATGACGTTGAAAACGCGTCGTTGCCTAGTAGCGAACTGCTACACTGCCTGATATTACGCGAAAGCCTATAGGCCTACTCGGCCCAACTGCAGACGTTATAGCCCATAGACGCAGGGACTACTGTTAACATCGGGTGTGCGTGTAGGTAGTGGGAGTCCATCTGTCCGTGGGTCCGATCGGAATAAGACCATCAGTGGGAGGATCTGTTGCTACAATAGCATGTGAGCACTGGCCAGCCTTTAGATAGCGTATCGCGGGCTCAACCTCTGGATGTAAGTCACTTTAACATCGTCACTAAACATTAGTCACTGACGTTAGTTTGCAACATTAGTCACTAAAACACGCCTCAGCCTCGGCAACTGTACTAGAAACTCTAGAATAGACTTAGCACTGCGAGGAAGGCTAGGTACTAGCTACGTGTTCACGAGCTACGTGACTGTGGCCTACTGTATAATGAGGTAGCAACACGAATATTTCATAGAAAGGCCGTTGTTGAAAAGACGAACATTTAAAATCTGCTACGTTCAGGATTAGGCCTATCGTAGCTTAATTTCTCGACGCAGCCGCAAGGCCACGCGTGTCTGCGGCAGCGGCGCGTCTGCGTACCTCTGGTTGCGTGGCGTGTCCGACCATGTTCAGCGTGTGGAGGACGACCAGGGGGGACGGCGGCAGCAGCAACATCAGAACGCCAAGCTCGGACGATGACTTCAATCGGGTGACCTCTCGGGGGCAGTCTTGACCTCGTTTTGTCTTAGCCTTCTGCTGATTTCAATATTGTCGTCTGCGGGCTCTTGCCTACATGTTTTTGGAGTTGAACTCTCCCGTCTCATAATTTGAGAAAGGATTTTCCCGTTGTTACATAGCAGCCTACAAGTTTTGCCTGCGAGGTCGAAGAACTCTCAAAATAATTACTTAATCAGTAGGCCTAACCTCCCTAAATTATATGACGAAATATGGACCCGTAGGATTGTCAAAAAACCCCAAGCACAACGGCATGATAATTGTGGCCTCAAACACTTTAGCCGCGCGGCTTATATGTATATTGCTGGGCACAAGGCTGCCACAAGTCCAAACACGCATACGTGTCATGTAACCCATAATCCTATTGACCGATTGGATTTAACAGCATCCGCAGGAGAAAATTGCTGGAATAATAGCCCGTTTCGAGGTAAGAGGGGGAATTCAATTAGAGCAATATTTTTGATTGCATTACTTACGCGCCGCCGAAAAGTATTTGAAGACAGCACAAATTATTGAAAACAATTATTTCTAGCCTAATATATTACTCGAAAGTCATGTCGGATCCTATCAATTATTCGCAACGAGGTTTCCGCTTTTTTCCGCTGCCCTAGAGCGGCTGTCGGTCCGTGTTTATCTCCACACTAGGTGATGACAAGCGCAGGGAGCTCGCGCCTGGTCGTGGTCTATTTCTACGCCGACTGGTGCCACGACTGCAAGGTGCTGTCCAGCGCCATAGAGCGGGTCGCAGTGTCCTACCCGGCCGCGCTCTTCATCAAGACTAACGTCGACTCGTGCCATCTCACCGCTCTGAGGAGCTACGGGTAGGGGGCAAGGATAAGTTAGTAGTAGTACTCAAAAAACGACGTTTTTTGCAACTCTACTCGGATTTAGAAGTGGGTAGGAGTAGAATTACTCGTAAAAATGGACGATGGCGGAGTAGGGCTACTCGCTTTTTGGAATCGTGTGGCGTAAGTAGTAATTGCCTCTAAAAAGGCAGGCAAAAGAAAAAGCATTGTTAAGCAGGGCTTTGAAAATCTAACTGTAAGCCCGTTGTTAATAAATGACCAATGAATTTTGATTCCCCCCCTCCGCCCGGTTCACGAGTAGCCAGAGTAGGCCTACTCCTTTTTTGATAGGCATAGGAGTACCACTACTCCTGTTTCATAGGCAGCGGGAGTAACGCTACTCTTATTTTGTAAAAGCTAAACTGAACTCTGGTAGGAAGCGTCATTTACTGTAAAAGATGAATTATTTACTGCGTGTGATTTCAACGGTTTGTCTCAGCAATTTAGCTGCACTGAATTTTTGCGTCCTTGACGCCTGCCCATTATATATCTGGCTGCTGCAGCTTATTTTTGGCGCATGTAATTTGCGAGTTTGATCGATTCATGCAATTCGCTTAAATTACTTGCGCGAGAAAATTTAATGGTTGACAATGTTGCACGCGCACGGTGGTGGGGGGGGGGGG
>JAQIWG010006691.1:0-13062 GCA_034695025.1 Chamaedrilus cognettii | reverse complement strand
ATATTTGTGAAACTGCTAATCAAAATTGAATTTGATTAGCAAAACTGCTAATCATTTTTTGGGGCTTAAATACAGGCTTGAGTATATAAATGCCCTGAAATATGAAGATGAAAGTAGGCTATAATTATTTTAAGAACTGAGACTGAAATTATTTGCAAATTCAAACTTGACAACCGAAACTGAAAATGTAAAACATGAAATTTTCACGTGCATGTTTTTATGGCGAATTTTGCGAATCGATCAAACTCCCAACAATTACATGCAGCGAAAATACAGCTGCAGACGCTATTTACAAGGGTCAGACTACAAAAACGCAAAACAGCGGGCCCCTACACCTCCCCTCCCAACAATCCGAACGAAATTAGGCCGAGATTAGATAAAAGCTTATTGAAACGGTTCTCATAGCTGTGCCACGAGAGGCCATACCTACCCAAAACGAAGTATTCCCCATCTCTAGCCTAACAGAGCGCCGCCACTTCTCCCCTCCCTCCCTGCGGCCGTCGGGGGGATCCCATCCATATCCCCGAAGTCCGGCAGGTCGACCTCGCCTCGCCGAGTCCGGGAGAGCTTGAGGTAGAGGCTGCGCGTGGACAGTAGCTGACTACGCAGAGCTACAGTAGTTGACTACGGAAGAGCTGCAGTAGTTGACTACGGCGGAGCTACAGTAGTTGACTACGGCAGAGCTACAGTAGTTGACTACGGCAGAGCTACAGTTGCTGACTACGCAGAGCTACAGTGGCTGACTGCGGCCGAGCTACAGTAGTTGACTACCGGTGAGTGGCAGTAGCCTAGCTAGTTGCCTGTCACCTCCCTCCACCAACCGCAGTCTTGTTCCCCACACTAGCAAAGGACGAGGCGAGGCCACAACCCCCCTCCCCCACAGAGCGCAGACTGACATCGGGGAATCGAAGTCCTCCACCGAGGCGCCCGACACGCAAAGTGCCGGGACCCTCTTAATGGACGCAAACGCGCCGCGAGCCGCCGGCAGCAGGCGCGCGCTGCCGCTGGACCGGCGGTGCGTGATCACTTTTAGTATTTATGTATGAGATGATCACTTCTAGTATTCATGTATGAGATGATCACTTCGAGTATGCTCACTTCACTAGTATTCACCGCAACAGAAACAAGATATCACCACAAATAAAACGCTATCACTCTATTGTCTATGCAGTTATTAACTGTGTAATAATCTAGTATAGGTTAAACATGATCAATTTGGGTACATTGATCTAAATTTTTATTCATTACATTTCAAATAGCTACATGGAATATCCCTAGATACTAGATTATGGGTATTTCGGTCAAAAATATCCCTAGATTGCGTTTTGACAAAAATATCCTAAGCCCCAATTATCAAAGGAGCTATTTTATTTTAAAAGATCCCAAGATATCTGATGATTGCGTTAAAGTCAAATCCCAAAATCACTGAAATATCCCACCTCCTGCAGGTCAGGGAACGAAGAATTGGCGTGCAGTCCAGAGCTCCCCGGGCGAGTCGCAAAAGGCGACTAAAAAGGGGGAGTGGTTCTGTGCGGGCTCCCTTGCACAGAACCGGACTGTATGATATATATAATAATAGTCCTTGTGGTACACACGGTCCCTAAACTACAAAAACAAAAACAAACTAAAATATCCCTAGATCAAGTGATATATTTCAAGCAGTGCCATCACTGCTGCCAGGTAACTGCGAGATGAGCGAGGAGTTCTTTGATGTGCATAAGTGGTATGCTTAAATATATTATTGAAAGTCTCCGCGCGTGTGTACACAGCCAGACAACGACGGCGAACTACATAATGAGGAAGGCGAGAGAGGCTTTAATGAGAGACTAGTGCAATCCACTAGTTACGCGATCGACCAGTCACGGCCCGCAGTCGGGCAGATTGGGCCAGGCATATGGATGACATCGCAGGCGACTTTCTCAGCAGAGTCAACAGCTGACAAGAGGGCGTCGGGCTTTTGTCATCCGTATTGCTCAGCAACTTCTTGCTCCACATATTATCATAACTAGGAAATTTCGCAAATGTGTGCGCTGAATTTCATTTCAGCAGTAACATCATGTAAAGCAAACAAAGCTGCAAACAAAGGTGCAGAAGAATTTTCTGACCGATTTGATTTGATTATATATGCGATTAAAATATATTGTAGATTAGGTGAACATTAAACGCTATACAACAACAAACTAATCAAACTTCTTCATGGATATCATTTTAGCTTCGCAGTAGGCCTTAGTCTGCGTCACTGCTTCAAGCGTCTCTTTTATACTTTTAACCAGAGAACTTTACCGAATATAGCTAAGGTCCGTATTGAATCGAAGATCAGAATAATCTGTTTCATTGACAGAGATAATTGATTTCTAATTCTTATATCGAACTTAAGCATTTACCTTACAAAATGGATCTATTGACTATTGAGTCTACCTGGGATGGGCTTTCGAGATCCCTGCAAAATATATTGACATACAGGCTCTTATAAATGTCAGTGTCATATCTACCTACTGTGGGCAGGCTCAGGGCACTAGCATACGAAGCGGTATCATAGAGGCTAGCGCTGCACCGGCCGCAGCAGTAAATTTTATGGATAACATGACGCTGCTCACGTTAATCTTTGTAATCGTGCGATTCACTCTTCTAACCTGCAGCTACTTCAAAGTCCGCTCATAAAATAAAATGTAATCGATGTTACTCGAAGACTAATCGTTGCTAAAAAAAAGGAATAAAATAAACTGTCATAATTATCCACCGATAGGCAGACTACCAGTCAATCAGATTTCAGCAGCGTGTGGCAAGGTCAAAGCTAATGGGTCATTTCAAGTCCACGGTGTTAGGATTGAGTTAGAGTTGAGTTAGTGTTGACCTGGGGTCAACACCGTCTCAACTCGCGCACTTGAAATCGATTTTTAACACCGCGCTAGCCGTTTGAGATCATTGGATTGTTAGTAAAAGGCTTGAATTCAGTCATGTCAGTCTTTTGTAGATAATATCGCATTGATTTAATTAACCAGAACCTAAGCATTAGTCATCGCATGGTTGCATCACACAATCGGAATAAAATTAGAATATAATATTAATTAATAATTTCATAAATAGTTCCTATAAAATACCAAATTTAGTAATTGTTGGTGAAGAATCAATGATATTCAGTGAAAGTATAGAAATTTTCGTCGATGAGGTCTCTAATTGCTAACTGGATGAAAATTAACGTGAAATAAGAATGCAACTATGAAACGAAACAGAGGTTGCAACTGCCTTTCTTTCATGAACGTCAGTCAATGCTCACTAACATGGTGCGGAAAAATTTACCAACAAATAAAAATCCAACAAATAAAAATCTAACCAAATTCAATCACAAACGTCAATAAAAATCTAGGCTAATACAATATCCACACAAACGGTTAAATTAAAGCACGATGATGAACAGAGTAAATGAAAACTTGCGAAAATTAATTTTTATATAATTATGCTTTGCAGGCCCTGTAATGACGATAATTGTGAACCTTGCGTACAATGATCCCACTTCCGTCTTCAATAGAACAAACAAAATAATAATAAAAACGCAGCGAAATTTTAATGAAAGAGGGGCAATACTTTACAGCATTTGACTTTTCAAGTCATCGTCCCAAATTTTTATCATAGTTTTTCTGAAAAAACTACCCAACTACCGGGGGGCCCTATAATATAATACGTCGCTTAACTCAACAGTTCTTTACAGTGGCACATCTTTAAAAAAGAAGAAAAAAAGTCAAGAACCAGGGTGTAGGGGGCATCTTAAAATGGCTTCGACCATTACTGAGCACACCTCCCAGTCGTCCTACCGCCTCTCAAAGCCCCCTAAGACCCCCTAGCGCCCCCTCAGCGCCCCCCGCTCTGGAAGATGCTGGTCGTCCAGCCGGGCTTGCTGCCCCCCCCCGACACCTGGGGCCCGGCGTAGCCGTACAGCGGCTGGGGGGCCCCCTGGGTCGTGGCCCTCACCCCCGGCCCGCAGTTTCCGTTGGAGCACACGGCTCCCTGGGGGAGGGCCACGGGGCGCGGGAGGGGGGCCGGGAGGGGGGCAGGCGTGGGGGCATAGACGGGGCGCGAGGAGGGGTTATAGGTGGGAGTGGGGAGGACTGGGCCGCTGCAGTAGGGGGCCTCGTTGTCGATATATTGGACGGCCTCCGTGCCTTCCCCCGTGTACAAGTGGGGGACGACGCTTCTTCGAAAGTGAACGATGATGAACGTGAACGAGATGAACTGTGAAAAACGGAAGAATTTACTATTTTGACGTCTTGTCGGACTCGGAGTGTAAAGTGGCGGAAACATTCTAAGCAGCACTCTAAGAACATTGAAAGCATGATGACCTAAAGAGAATAAAACTTGAAATTTCGCCTGCACATAATTAATTTCGCCCGGCCTAAAATTTTCGGCAGTCAATAATGTGCATAAGTCTAGAATTTCCTGAATGGTCAAGATTGGTCTAAAATTACATGCGCGAAATAAGGCTGCAGAAGCTACATACAATGGGCAACCCTTAAGAAACTCATAAATCAAGTCCAGCCCATCTCTGGGAGGCAAAACCGTGAAAATAACATGCAGTAAAAATGTCATATTTAACTGTAAGTGCAACTGGTGACTTACATGCAGAATGTCCTTGAATATCCAATAGACGAGCGGCACGAGGTTGAACTGAAACAGAATCAGAATATTTACCAGCGTTCGTTACTGGAATGACATTCCAGTAACGTATTCATTCAAACGTAACGTAACGTAACATTCAAGTAAGAGTGATGCAGTGGTAAAAAAAGTAGTGGTCGTACAACTCTGTGTCCTTCTTTGACCTCTGCCCCCCCCCCGCCCCTCCAACTATAAAAAAATTTAAAATAGTAGTCATACGTTTTTAACAAATTAAAGAAGCGGTCATACGGCCTATACCCCCGTATGACCGCGACTACAGCGCTGATTATAGCGCATTACTCAGTCAAAAAATCCATGGACTCTGGCGATTGGGCTACGTGAAGCGAATACAACTTGCAGAATTTTTTCTCAGTATCTCAGTATCTACAAATCCAATAGCGGCCATGACGGGTTTAGTTTTGCCGGCAAGCCATAATTGTATGCTCCTGCCGAGATCTATTGCAAATCGTTGGATTAGGCTAATTACTTTTTTATATTCATGCACGCACGGTGTAGCTCTAAGTATGAACTAAGAAACAGAATATATTTGCCCTTTGACTAACATTAATATCTTTAAGCGCGCATTTAAGTACGCATTCATTCCATTCGTAGTGCAATTTGAATAGCCATAACCGCCAGAATAATTGGGCTTATTATTGTAATTATGAAGCCTTTCCGCATTCATATAGTCACAGACTTTTAGCCGCAGGCTAGGGCTAGGCTACCCTGCAAAAAATGGGGAGCTTCAAATTTAGCATGACTGTAGCGCACTTATAACCCATCAAAATATGTCATACAAACGGAGATGGAAAAAACATAGTATTACTTAATTTGCTTGAATCGTAGGTGCGGGAGAAGTGCAGAGGACTACATACCAAACAAAAGCTACTCTATTAAGCAGATTAAACTCTGAAATTGTTGATGGTTGTTAAAATTGTTGTCAGGTTTTTTTACCTGACAAAAGCCCTTTGAAATTTCAATTTTTATTTGCTTCAAATTTAATCCTATTACACGTAGCCTGAAACGAACAATCAACTGACCAGGAATTCATCTACACCCCCCCCCCCCCAACTCCTCCCCTACATCACAAACCATTTCCAAAATCCCGGATAAATGCCTGACCCCGGTGGCGTATCCCATTGCAAGGGGGCCGGTGGTGTAGAGGCGGTTGAACTGGTTGTAGAAGTAGAAGATGTTCGTTCCCCACTCGAAGATCGTGTAGAAGGGAAGCAGCACCAGCCAGGGCAGGTAGTAGCAGCGCACCTGACCGTCCTGAAATCAAACCATAGCCTTATAGATAAGTAGCGTCATGTGACTGCACTCGTTGTTGCAATGGAAACGTTTGTTTTATTGGATTCGACAGACGTTATCAAACGCAACCATAACGCAAAACGCGATCTGCGATGCTGTCGTCAGATTACAAGAACATTCCAGACAAGAACTAGAACTTCATCAGTCGGCCTAACTTCAGATCTATTCGAGCATAAAATCAAATAGCGCAACGACTTCGAAAATTGCTACTCTTGAGAAACTAGCCGAGATAGCTGCGATAATTTTAAAAATATAGGTTTGAGCGATGACGTCAGTGTTCACACTTACACCAGCGACCTCGTTTCCGTAGAGGACGAGGAGCGCGAAGAGAAAGAGGAAGAAGTCCATGGCAGCGAGCACCACGTACAGCTGGTAAGTGATGCTCTCCTTCGTGCCAGACATGACTGAAATATGACACTATAATGAATAGTTATTAATTATAATCATGGGTTTAGAGTCCGTTTCGGCATCCAATGAAGTCATCGGGAATCTAGCTTTATAGGGTTCATATAGGGTCGTATCATACAGAGACTGGTGGGTCGTAGGTTTGAGAGACTATCATGGACGCGCTACATACGCGTCATACATATGCAGCCTGCACACCACAGATGCATTCACTCACACAAACTGTAGATAGCAATGTGTGATGCATGAATATATCGATAGCTTGAATTACCGGATAATGTTCCCCACAGACTAGCTTCACTAATGGACAATGAATTCTACACAAGCGCTGAAACAAAGAACTAACTATAATAACTTATTGCTTGGCCTATCGAAAGTAAATCAACTTGGCCTACGGCATATTCTAAAGTCTATAGAGTAGTATATATGCCTAAAGGCCGAAAGTTTAGTTGACAAAATACAAATAGGCCTAAGCAGCGCATCCTTTTTGGATATCCAGTATCAATAAAAATTTATGATATAACTGTGAATAAGATTGGTGAGTGGTCGTACAGTCGATCTGAGTCATCTGGTTGACGCCTGTGAACACTGCGACCGTCACCAGGATCTGCAGCAGTGAGGTGGCCTGCAACAGGGTGGACATTCGTCAAGCAAATGAATAAATGATCGCTCCCCCTCATATGCAGTGCGCTGCCAATCGGCAGCTTCCTGGCATCCAACCTCTTCACGCCAGGTCCTGGCTGTCCTTCGCCATTCTCTTTATGTTTCCGTACGATTTCCTTTCCAGTAATTCATCAAAAATGACTTCATGTACACGAAAATTTGTAAGCTAGATGCGTGTATGCAATTTTTTATGCAAAAAGCACAAAAACAGGGCATAGTCTGCTTTGTATAATATGATAATCTTGAGACTATGTAGGCGACTGACCGCCGAGAATACACCGATGGCGACGACCGCTCTCTGCATGTCCCTCCAGCAGAAGCAGGAGTTGCACCACGCCATCGCTGCGCCCTCTTACTCCGTGTGGTCCTCGCGAACTGAATATATTAGACGATCGACCCCTCCCAGTTGAGAAAAATTTCAGGCGAACCACAGTATCGTCAAGATCTTTTAGATCCTAGCAGAAGAACAGTAGGCCTAATTACTACGTCTTGGTTAAAAGCTTCCAACTCCGCAGCTAATTGGTTTTGCTAGCAGCATTCAAGGCATAGTCTATATGCGGTATAATTAACCTACACCCCGTGAGCTACTGTTAGCAGTTCGCGGTGTGTTAAGCCTAAACAGTGCGTAGGCTTAGCATTGTTGGTTCCACTCCAACACGACTCGCGCTAAAACTAGCGGGGTGTTCAGCGTGCGGCCAAGTCAGGGCGTCACGCCGCCTGAGTTCGGGTACATTACAACTTACACGCGCAATATTCTTGTACGGCCCGGCCCGATACCGCCGATCGAGCTATCTAGGCCTTTAACGTTAGCTTACTTAATTAATATAGATAGCGGAATTAGCCTTAGAAAGTTGGGCTAGAAGAATAATATAACGCTAGCAGGCATTATTTTGCATTATGCTGCTCGTCCTTGTTAACTCTGTCTATTGTTGCAGACCTGGCGTAGGCTACTGCCTTGTGTTGAAAGCTTACGTAGCAGCCTACACTGTACATTCAGCGTCCAACCATCAAGCACCACAAAAACATCTTTGTGACAACGTCGTGGTCTTACTTCAATACGGCAACATGTATGTCGGATTCGTTTAGTCCGATCTTTCGAAGTCTCGGAAAGGAATTGCGTTAATATGGCGTCGATGTCCTCATTCCATCAACACCACAATTTTTTTGAATAGCGTGGGGGGGGGGGGGGGGGGGGGGGGGGGGGGGGGGCACCCCCCCCCCCCCCCCCCCGCCCCCGCTCCATACAACGATAATATTGATAAAGCCCCAATCGTTTTGTGTTCTAGAGAAATCAAACGCTTTGGTTTAGGCCTGCAGGACGTTATTACGCGAACGAGTTTAGCTTTCATCCTGGGACAACAATGTCGCACTCAAGTTATTGTGGGCGTTGAATTGGTTCGCAGCAAGAATGCAACGAACCAAGCCCTTCCTGCGCCTGTTAGAATAATCAACACGTAGCCCTACATGCATGCAATGCATGTACAGACCTAGATCGCAGCCCTGCGAGTTGCGACGCCTTTCTTAATTATAGCCACAGTATTGCACACATGGTAGTATAACGGTGAAGGTTTCGTCGAAGTCAGAAATGGTATAGTTGCGCGGCCCCGCAGCGTGCAACACGCGTTCAGCGAAGCGTGGCGTAACCATCGTCACAGGTCACATAAGCCGAGAGCGTGTAGCCCGTTAGATATTCAACCGAGTTGGTCTTTTTTGGAAGGAACTCCTGGCCTACAGCCGCGGCTAGAAGTGCAACTAAAATGATAGAGTGAAATGAAGTATAATGTGGAACGGTCGCAAGCGCCGTAGAGAATAAACTCGCGACCGAAATGCCGAATCAGTTAAATGTGAGTTTGTTTGGTTTTGCAATCAAACAAACGGTTAGGCGCTACCAACACATGTAAATGATGTAATGAGTTCGCATCGAATCTTTATTGCTAGTTCTATTGAACCATAGTAGGCCACCACGCAACAATTAATAAATAGGCTATAGCTCTAATCTTCTGCCATGCAGGAAAAAAAATCCGTTTAACATGTAAAGAGTTTTCAACTTTTCACAATACTAAACTTAGCCCACTTTCAATAAAACGAGATGGCACCACAAAATTGTCAATACACTTATTATTATATTTAAGCGACATTGATAATTCTCGTCATTCTTGCAGTCGGCTATGCAATCGTGTTTAAACCCTAGCCTAACCATCTTCTAAAACATTCCAAGCATATTGTCTATCACTACATGGGCAGTATTTTCACGATTTTGTATCAAATCTGTTTCTAAAAGCAAAGTCATCAGCTAATAATGAAGTCATTGCCTACAATCTGCATCTCTGTTTTTTATATGACGAAATTTAAATGCGTCCTAATAATCGTGACAGCGTGAAAGTCAGAAAAAATTAAAATTTTACAAATGGGTTCAGTCAAACAAAACTAAATCTTTGGTGAGTCAATTAGGCATAGTGTAAAGTAAACCGAATGTGCGACTAATTTTATCGTGAGGGAGTTGTTTTGCTTGTGTCCCGTGCCCGCGTCGTGTGCCCAAAGTCATTCGCAGTGTGTGCCTCTCTCCTCCCGTGCCCGTTCTTGTGAAGCTCCTTGCGCCGGTCATTGTGCCGTATCAATAGTCTGCTCATGCCCTGCATGTATGTTAAAAAAAACCGAAAGAGCATCTATGGCCTACATAAAATGTGAATCCAGCTTAGATTGCAAGAAGACGATAGAATTTTTGAATGGAAGCAAGAGCCGTATATTCTGCAGCAAATATTGGAATTAGCAAAGTAAATATTTGATTCCGATTGGCAGTGACAAGCCATATTTGTTTTGTTGGTCAAAAGGCCTGAAAATTTGACAAAAAAGGTTAGTGGGTCAAAGTGCCTACAAATAAGCAGATAACTTATTTGTTCTCTAGACTGTGGAGGTAGATCTATAACATTTGATTGTAGCCAGGTCATAGTTTTTCAGCTCATTGCAAAAAAAAGTTTTATAATCAGAAAATGTCACGGAAATGAACAATTACTGTCAAATAAAGTTTTACTCTTATTTTCAAAATATTCATTTTCAGGAAGCTGGGGGGCCAAGCAGCACACATCAGGAGACCAGGGAGACCTTAAGGGGGTCGACCGGGGGCTTAACTCCAGATGCCGCGCCCTGCGAAATTTTGGTAGACGCTCGACATCCAGCCCGACCCACGAGCTCCCCCCTGTGCGGGGGCGAGGGAGTAGGGGGACCCTGCCTGCCCCCCGGCATAGCTGTAGAAAGGCATCTGGGGCAGCTTGCTCGGCTGCTGCAGACTGGCCGCTATGATCGGGCTACCAGTCACCTAGAGGCAGAAATATTACATTAGCTAAACTAAATACGACAATCAACAAAAATTGCAAAATAATCGATAGCTTAGTGATTAAACACAAAACCGTTAAGCTTTACATTACAGTTTCAACTTAATCATATTTCACCATATTGCTCGTTGCAAGATGCTGCTTTTTTGCAGCAATTCAAATTTTTGTAGTTTAACAAAAAAATTTACTATTATTTTGTTCACTTTAGTTTCTGTGTTTCATTGTGGTGCTGTGCTGTCACTAAATCGACAAATAATAAAAAAATTTCTAACCTGGCCTCGGCCACACTTGCTGCACCCCCCCGCTGACACCATCTGACTCGCCCCTCCCCCACACCCACAACTAGGTCGGGTCACGGCCGCGCCCGTCCAATAGGAGTTGTCCACGACCGTCATTGGGTGAGAGGGGGCGGGCAGGACGGCCACTGTGGTTTGCTGGAAGGGAGAGGGGCCTGCGGCGTAGATGGGTTGGGACATGTAGCCGGGGCCATAGGACGTCATGGGGGGCGCCTTGTAGTAGTTGGGGCAGTGGCAACAGGGCAGGAAGGCCTGGACGCGCTTGTGGATCACAACCCAGCCGATTATCTGTATGGCAGAACAATAGCCCCATCAATCCCTTCTGTTCATCTTGTAGGATGATCAGATACCTTAATTATTTGACTCGCAATTTTTGGAGAGAAAGTATTTTGTTGCTCTCAGTTCAAAGTTTTGATTCTCGACCATTTTGCACAATAAAACACAGGTGACTTTATAACTATAGGCCAGGCAATGCCAGAAAGATAATATCACTATAACAGCATTCTGAAAGGCTGCGTACGGATACGCTTAGTAAGTTGGTACATAATAAATGTAGCATGCGACCCACCAGCAGTATATCCTTTATCACCCAGTAGATGAGAGGAACAATCGCAAACTGAAATTTCAAGAACAGCGTTACATTAGACAATAAAATGTACACAGTGCAATAAAATGTACACAGTGCAATGAAATGTACACAGTGCAATGAAATGTACACAGTGCAATGAAATGTACACAGTGCAATGAAATGTTCAGCGCAATAAAGTCAACTGAAAGTTTAAATGTAATCGCATCGATTATCTTTATCGAAGCTTCTCAAATTTCACGAAAAGTCAAAATATGGAAGCTACGTGTAGGGCATATCTACAAAACATTCACTGCCTGGTTCTAAGCCAATTATCTGGTTCTCAGTCAGTCTCTGCGCCACGCTCTGCTTTATTTCATTTGAATAAATTTAGTTACGTAAGAATTCGAGTCTTTTGCAAAGCAATAAACGTCTGGCCTACGTACCAATCATTAAGTAGGTTATCCTAACTTGATAGCCGATACGCAACAAATGTAAAGGCCAATAACCTAAATTTCAATACTTAAAACAGCACACGTGAAGCAGTGCTTAGCCTCGCACCCCGTTGCTGCCGAGGCGCAGGGGCGAGGTGAAGGCTCCGTTGAACTGGTTCGTGAAGTAGAAGATGTTGACTCCTGACTCGTAGATCACGTACAGAGGCACGAGCACGAGCCAGGGCAGGAAGTAACTGGCGACCTTGCTCTCCTGCGCAGTACAGCAAACGTGCTCAAGAGTCTTGAATGAGCTGAAGGCAGGGGACTCTGCGGTGATGACTCCAGAGTAAAGATTAGTAATTTGGTGGTGGTGGTTTGAGGATTTACGACCGTGTGTACTAACAAACACTATTACCGATCAAAGAACTACCTGCCCTTCCTCAGTCGCCGTTGACGACTCGCCCGGGGAACTCCGGGCTGCAAAACTCTTCCGTTTTTACCCCGGTCTGCGCGGATTATAATAATTCGGGTTAAGATAATATCGGTTCAGCATTTCTGCCTATAAAAGCTCTCCGACATCGACAAACCTTGATGAGCCTGAAATATCGCTGAGCGATCACAATAATAATTGTTGTAACAACGTTGCGCCAACAATCAAAACCAAAATCTAAAATTTGATGCTATTCATTCAAATTCGCGCCATGTTCTAACAACCCAATGAATATGCAAAGAATCTGCGAGGTCTCACGTCATTAGCGACGACAGTGAATAGAAGTTATGGTTAGGCTACGGGCAAGATTAGAATTAGGGTTGTTGTTAAGATTGCGGTCCTGGCTATGGTTAGGATAGGGTCATAGTAAAAGATCCATGATCTCTCACATTGGTCCGCTCGTTGCCGCAGAGCAGGACGAGCGAGAAGACGACCAGAAAGAAGTCGAAGATTGAGAGCACGATGTAGAGCTCATAGGCCACAGCTGTGACGGCCTGAGGGGGTGTGACTGAGGAAAAAACAGGCACCCTGTAGCAACCTGGCAGCATGAGGGGTGTGACCGCGATGTAATATACTCTCTACTAGCAACCTGTCTCAGCGTTAGTTAAACTGCAGCGGGCATGACTAGAATCTGACGGGCAGAAACGGCCTCTGATATTGACTTCACTGTGATTTAGAAAACTGCGCTCTGATTAAAAACATTCCAAATAACATGTCGGATTAAACGAACTCAGCGTTAACGTTCAGATTATAGGCTATATATGTTAGGCAACCACATACAGAATCATTATGACTAGGCCTACAGACAACAAAAGAAGTGTAGGCCTGGGGGCTCATTTACGTAGATATCTTATGACAATCTTAGTCGCAAGATTGTCTTAAGAGAATCTTTGGCAAATCTTATCTTTTTTATTGG